>JAZBGY010000815.1:0-38841 GCA_037414755.1 Lydus trimaculatus | reverse complement strand
AATTATTTGTTGAATAACTTCCATATTGTTCCATCGGTAGATTTTTCAAATCTAGTCGCTGCTTCCTATGGAAGAGATGGGTCGAATGACGTATGGCCGGTTGAAATTGGTTGATGTGTTCAAAAGATATCATCGATGGAAAATTTTCAAAAATGTGTTTTATTTATCAATATTTATATTCAATATCCGTTATGTTGGTAATCAAAAGGGCGTCGAGATTTTGACAAAAAAAAGGCAGGGTGGGTGTAGAGAGTGTCCATGGCCTGGTGTCCACCGCGGCCAAGAACGAGACGGGGCCCTGTAAGATTATTCCATGGGCCCCGGTATTATTGCTGGTTGAAATGACATAATTTCTGTAGTACCTAATCAAATTATACACATTGCGGGAAGTTCTAGGGTTGGCCTATAGGTCAACCGATTTCCACATTTTTCTTATTGATTCTACCAATAGTTGAAAAATAGTAGACTTACCAACCAAAAGCCGGATTTAGTGAAACGGGCGAGCGCGAATCAGTGTTTACTACAATTATGTGTTTACGCTCGCGCACTCAAATGTAGACCCAGCTTAACAAACAAAATTTTCAACGGTTTTTCCGAATAATTAAAGGTTGCTGGGTTCGGCCTGATGGTCACGGTGAGCAATAATTATTCCTCTTTGTTTTTCAAGAACTTCATTCTACTGTTGTTTTTTTTTTATATTTATAAAAATAGAATTAATTCGTTTGTTTACACCGTATCTAACCTACGCTAATTTAGTACCATATCTGAATAAAATGTGAATAAATCGCCACATTACAAACATAACCGTAAATCCTTAAAACAATCATGTTGATTACCACGATTTAATCGTGTGAATGTCGCTCTTCAATCCAATTCAATAATAAATTCATCTGGTGTAAACAAAATTATTGAATGTTGCTAAAACACTGTAGATAATTCATTGAATAGTTGTAAATCCGTTTATTGTTGTTATAAAAGATTGTATCTCAGAATTCAAGGATTATATAGTTTGGAATTCCGGTTTAAATATTACATAATTTTTTTTAACAATAAATTACAATTGTTAATTAATAAATTAACTAAATTACGTAAATGGTTCTTATAGTCGTCTCTATTTTTAACTGTTTGTCTTAATTTAGTAATTAACCACAAGTTACGTTATTAATCAAATCAATAACCACAGAACTGTTGTGTATTTGCAGATGGTTCTGATTGGTTTTCAACAATTTATAATTAATTGATGCATATGCAACTACACAATTCCACTTGCTATTACTGAATCGTTATTTATTTGTTAATTTCCAAATGATTATAATTGTGGAGTTCTTTGTATCTCATTTATAAATATAACCGGGAATTATTTATCGATTTTAAGGATAATTTATATAATTGTTCTGGATTATATATTTTTGATATAGGTTACTACAAATTACTAAATGATAGCCTAATCCAGTCTGTTGATGACGATAATTGGATTCTATCGTTCAAAACAACAACAATCACAACAACAACAACAACGAAAAAAAAATGAGGCAACAATAATAAAGCGTCAATTTTAGTTAAATTATTCGTTTTAAACATTTGAAATGGTAATAAAAAACAAATTCGGTATAAACAAAAAGATGACTGATACCCTTTGATGTGGAATTGAGTTTATTTGTAAAAAAAAAATAATTGACATAACCGACATTTCTTTCGTCTAGTCACAAATTACGAATCCAGCGAACTTAAATATTTCTTTTTTGAATTATTATTTCTACCATTTTCATCTAAACAACAATAGAAGGAATTTCGAAGTGTGTTTTAAGGATCCTTTCATCTAACACAGCTGTTTCCGAATTTCTTAAAATTCATCTGAATTGAAAGGAATATATAAAAACTCATGCCATTGTTGGGGTTAAAGTAACAGAAAATCCATATCTTTGACCCAGAAATAGCGTTATCATGAGGTTAGCGATAGTGGTGAAAGCGTGAATAAGTTTAGTGATATCTGCAAATACTAATTTATAACATTTACCAAGATTTATGTTAGTCTTCCTTTGGTGTCATGTATGAACAAGAGGTTGCCTACTTTTCATTCTCTTGTCCACTGTTTACTGATATTTCGATTGAGATATTTTCCATATTCTCGTCGTATTCTCTATTTAGCCATCATCTGTAAACAGCGGCGCCCCTTCTCACTAACCGCTTAGAGCGACCGGCCTACTGGCTCTACCCCAAGGCCGGCCCTACCTGTAAATGTCCTCAATCCAGTTATTTAACAAAAGAGCTGGTTTATAAATTGCCTATTTTGGAGTCCTGTCAAAATTGCACAATTTTTTAGAGCTATAGTGGATGCATCTGAAATTGGCCGAGTTAGCTTTTAAGCTGTAAATTTCATAACAATTGCCATATGCCGAAGTATGTACTAAAAATACTATTGTATGGGTAGGTAAGAAACCATACCCTTGAATGTTCATTGACAAAATTACAGTGCATTTGTCAGAGAGAGAGAGAGAGAGAGAGAGAGAGAGAGAGGGGGGGTCCTTCGGCATATTTCTAAAATTTGATGTTATAAACAATCCCTCTTGATAAACGGAAAATGGGTATTGTTGTGAAGGATTTAGGCCTAGGCCCGCGAGGCCCGGGCCAAGGGCGCCACAATTTGAGGGGCGGCAACGTTTGGCAAATGCTAAAAATTCAGAACTGAATGAGTTTTCTGTCGATTTTGAGAACAATTTTTATTGCTTTTTCTCTCACTGTTAGTACTCAGAAATGTTATATACAGGCTAACATACTTCATCTAGGAACATAGAAGAAACTACAGGTAATAGGACAGTCTTAAGGGTAGGTAATCTTACAAATATTCTACGAGCTATCTCTTTTCAGTCCACACGAAGGCTATAAAACTGTTTCAATTCTTGCAGTTTCTCCTACGTTTCTAGATGAAATGTTTCAATCTGTATACGATATTTTCTGACACTATAAGAAAGGCGGCACATTAGAGCAGGCCTAGGGCGACATCACAACCAAATCCGCTCCTGATTGTTACCAGCTTTACAGTTTAAAAGCTAACTCGGTCAATTTTAGATGCATCCACTATAAACACGTTAACGAAACAAATGACGACATTTAGAGATGATGGCAAGGTAGAGAATACGACTGATTGATAATGTTTGCCGAAAAAGTTATAATTTAATTATGTTGACGATGCCACAACTATGTTCATAAAATAACTTTTAACAAAATTATGTTGAGTATGTTTAGAACAAGTTTAATATGCCTTCAACAAGACTACTTAACTTGTTTGATAATGAAATTTCGTGAAAATCACAATTAAAATCATCAGACACTAACTATAAATTCACCTATAACTATACCAATTAATTTACAAATTCTAGATAATTCCATTTAATTATGGACTTGATTAGATCCAAATTTGTGGCTTTGTGATAATTCAGATAATTCAAAATAATTTACTATTGTCAAAAGTAGACTTACCAATGAAGTTTTATATCATACATGTGGAAAAATGTCGCAAATCTGAAATTAAAGAAATGTGGTTAAAATTCCTGGAAACTCATTTATTTTTATTAATTATTATCAAATTTTAATAAAGGGGATATTTTATCGTTTCAACAAGCAACAATTTTGATGGAAATACTCCAACATATTTTACTCTATTAGAAAATGTTTACGCCTAATCATGAAGGAATTTGAGAATTAATTAGCTTGTGAAATTTATGTTCGTATCCTATCAAATTTTAGAAATACTTCATTGATTTTAAACTATTTGGTACACAAATAGTGAAAATTATGACAATCCAATTTATGTTCGTTTTGAAAAACAAATACATTTAGCATACGTTGACGTAGAGCACGTTTTATTTTAATTTTAGATAGCAATAATTACAATAATTGTTGATACTTTGATAGAAAAAGGTCTTTCTATAATTAAATTGATAAATGATAGTCTGACGATTATTCTTCAGTTATATTTATTTTGTTTTCAATTTTTGATTTAATTTGGATTCCAAAACAATTTAGATCTAAATTTCCACAATTTTTAAAACAATATTGTAAAAAAAATGTATTGGCTGTTATAAAACATGAAATTATCTTTTTTTTATGAAAACAAATCGGTTTTTCATCAATTCTGAGTGTTGTTTTCAAACAAATATATTACAGTCGCATATTAACAAGGATTTCAAATAAACGATTTATCGGAGGAAGGATGTATACAGGCTGATCAATGATTGAAGAGACTGACTTCCGTTAGAAATCATTTATGTTCCCAATATTTACATATCCTCTTATAGGTTTGTTTGGAATGAAGTTCTTATATTATCATTAAGGAAAGCAAAATTGTACGTAATCTACCACAAAAAGTGATTTAGATACGTTCTAATGCTTGATTTGGAAGTCTAAAATCGCTTTTTTGCAACCTCCTCATACACATGCATTAGATTAAAGAAAAAAAAAACACCTAAATAAGAAAAGGCAGTTTGTTGTGAATCATAAATTAACTCAATTTCCCTACTTTTTTTCTACATAAGTTGTAGTATTCTTACACATTTTGGGTGTATTCAGTGGCGGGATTAGGCTTCAAAATATTGATTGTCAAGAAACAAGTATAAGACTATCATTTAATTTTAAGGCCGTGTTTCCACTAATTGTAAGCGAGCAATTTTACACGAATTTCTAGAATGGTCCGGCCATACCTGCGCCCCGAAATTTAATTTTAGGGAACGATAGTTACTAGCTGAATTAGTGTTTATCGACTTATCGGACGAAGCTTCGTTGTTATTAGGCACCTGGCTGTAGTGAAAAATTTGAAAATTACGAAAAATGTGTGTCAGCAATGCGAGAAGCTTACCGTAAGGTTTTAAAAATTCTCCCCAAATTTCTTAAACACCCTAGCAAGACTTTCTCGCCCACTGAACATAGTTTTGAAAAAATACATTCAAAAGAGAGGTACAATTACGATTTTTTTTCAAATATTCAAAAGTATCTATATTTAAATAATTATCTAACGTTTAGGTGTGTCTACTGTCCATCAGACAAAGAAAGTCCATTTGCCATTGGGCAAGCTGACCCCCTGTCGACCCTGATGACCGTATTTCTTGAGACCAACGTCCAAGAGTTATATTGAACGTGTCACTGTTTCTTTTCTAAAAATAATTCAAAAGGTTATCGAAGAAGTAATAAAGACATTATAATCACGTGAATGTTAATGGTACATTTATTTTATTTTATATTAAACCAAGCAGAAGATTTAGATTGCTATTTTCATCCAGATAAATATTTATTGGTTAATACAGTGTATGGTTAATTTAATTTGTAAATCTTATTAGGAAAATATTATTAAATTGTGTACAATGTACCTATACAGAGATTATAATTTAGATCTGCAACCAAGCTTCATATTTATTGAAACAAAAGCAATTATTTACATTAATTGGAAAGCGTAGACGATATTTGAATGAAATATATAGAAATATAATTGTGGTTGTTTCATGAAAATTTGATTTAAAAATTGAATTTCAAGAATCAACTGAAATTCATTTACTGATTTCGCTATTATCAACGTTAGAAGTACAGATTGATGTAATTAAAGATGTTATCGATTCCTGTCTTTTTCAACATTTCTTCGTGATTTGAACCATCAGTATTGATTGAATAGATTTATATCTGTTTCTTGATCTGTAGCATAAATCTTTGTATATTTTTGATAAGAAATTCTCAATATTTTAAAATTCTACTCTAAATTTGGAGATCAAGATAAAGATAATCTACATTAAGTGTTGAATTATGTCAGCTTTATTTTGAAATGTTCCAGTTTCTTCACCTCGATTGTTATTCTAACGGACCTCGTATTTTTCTTGTCAACTCTTTTAATTAACTGTAACAACAATCGATCTGAACGTAGGTACATAAATAATTGGAGATTAAAAAAAATTTCTCGATTGAACATCCATTTTTGATCAATTTAAAAATTCAAGCATCAAGAGTCGTCTGAATATAAAATATTCAGATGACGTTAAGCTTCTATATTTTAGAAAATGGGTTTTGAAAGCTTCTTTGTCAGTCAAAAGTCGGTGAGCAAGAATCGTGACGACAGATGATAACCACTTTCATCATTTTACTGTTATTCCAATGTTTACTAATACTACAGTTAGAGCTTAAAGTTCCATTTAACGGCATTTCTCAACACAGTGTTAACTAACACCAAATTGTGCCCAACAGTATTATGACAATTATCAGAACAACTAAAACAAATTCGAAGAAATAACGGGCTAAAAGCTTTTTTATGAAATGCAAGAGACAAAGTTTTGGTTGTGTCGAGGGGCTGGGTTGTTTCAAATATTCAACTTCTGTGTAGATTTTGGTATTTTAACTTTTTTTTTATCACACAACAACAGAACACTTAAAATGATAAGATCAGGATCCACTCAAGAGTTTTTCGCACTCTAGATGCATTTCATCTCGACACCCCCACAGTAAAACATTCTTTGCTTATAAAATTCAAAAACAATATTAACTGATGTTGCCTGTGACGCCCTTAAATTTTTACAGCAGATATTTCAGCAATGTGTTTAAATTATCAAGATGGTAATTTAATTGTTGAAACTAGGGTTAGTTTTTCAACACCTCAATCAACCTTAAGCTGATGACAGAGATTGGGCCACTTTAATAATGGATTAATAACAGAAATGGAAATGGACGTGAATGATTCATGAAAAATAGTTTTCCACTAACTGAACTTTCTATTGGTAGAATTGAATTATAAATTTTTATGAAAACCTTAATTTACGGTTAGAAACTCACACTTTTGCATTGTTAAACAATTGAATAAATTTTTAAGGGAGCCTCCTTTATTGCAGGCATAAAATCTAATTTTAAAAAGAACAAATTAATTATAATAATGTGAATACATTTCGATATGGAATAATGCTTATTGTTAGTAAAATTACATTAATGGAATGACTGATGTCTGGTCTGTTTCAGACTAAATTCAGCCATCTGTGTGATTGTTGATTGAATTTCTCCTCTAATTATCGCATCTATTTCGTAATAAAACAAGGTAAGTCAAATATTTCCAATCAGATTATTGAAATTGTAAATGAAAATTTTTAGAAAAAATGCCATTAATTGATGAAGATAATAATATTTCATCAATATTCAATGAATTCGAAGAACCATTTTTTACCCTCAATCATGAGAGGTATTTGTTTGAAACTAGAAATATTGAAGCACTACTTGATATATGGACAATTATATCATTAATCATTAAATTTTTATCATCTCTAATATCAATAGGTGCATGTTTTATATTAATTTATTTGATAATTAAATTTCCAAAATTGCGATCAAATAACAATATCTATTTGTTACATTATTCAATATGGAATTGTATTGAATTGATATTAGTGCCAATTTTTGAAATTATGTTACAATGGATACTAGAATATCGTGTACCATTTGTTGTGATTTGTAATATTTATCAATTTGTAACAACAAATATACTTGCAAGTAGTATTTTTGCAACAATGTATTTATTCGATTGGTATTTGGTTAATATTGATAGTGTTTTAACTAGAAACTATCAATTATTTCAAAAAATTGTTATAATTATTTGTTATATTGCAATAATTTTTGAATTATCCATTACAACGTATGGATGTTTTAAAATTATCTTAGATGTTGAATTCATTTTATTTATTTATTTTGGTTTGCTAATATTCAATATTGTTATTAAATGTTTAATAAAAAAACGTAAAATTAATGAAGAACCAACAAAACCATTCCAAATAACTATTGCTATATTTTTTTGCTGGTTACCAATTCTATTAGTATACGTTTTATTGTTAATTTTTGAATTTATCTTTTATTCAAGTCATGAAATGTATTTCATTATGCAAGCAATCTATCAAATTACAGAAGTTTCATCCTATCTAAATCCAACAATTGTTGTTTATTTGTTATATGTGAATAATCAAGATTTTAGAAAATGTTACAATACACTTGCAAAACGTTTTACAAATAATAATAATCAAGATGATGATGATGATAATGATGATAAAATGGAAGATGATGGTGGATTTTCAAATATACAATCTGATCGAATTGCAATTTTATAACAAAATAAAAATATCTGTAATTGTTGTTGTTTATTCAATCCAATAAATGATCCCTTATTAACTAATATTGTTATCATTATTATTGTTAGTATGTCTGGCATTTCAAAGTAATAAAGATTCTAACGCCCCTTTATTCGTGCATATTATACAAGTTGATTTTTCTATTTTTATCAAACAGATAAACATATATGCGTTATTGGAAAATTTTTAATGTCTTTGTTACACTCACTGCAATTCTGTGTCAATATCAGTACAGTAAATGGTAATTGTATTAACAATAAGGGTCTGTGCAGACGACGTCTTTTTTACGCGCGTTCGTGAAACGTGCATAATTGCGTTTGTATCGATAGAAACGCGCGCGAGTATCGCTTTGCAATAGTGAGAAGCCTCGATCAACGCGAGTAATCCCAAAAGTGAGGCCTTCTATTTTAATTAGAAATAAAAGAGACGAAAGAAAATTGCGCACACCTTCCGATGAATGATGCTTCGGCACACTTCAGGAACCAAGATGCACAGATCACTCAGAGTGATCCGGCAATCTTCAAGTACGGTTTGTTCAACCTTCGCGACTATTTTATTGGAAATTGATGGTTTCAAGTTTTTGTATTCGTCGTAAATTTCGGTACGATCAGCTACGAAATCCCTATACCACTTATAGGGACGTTTTTGATGTTCATGCACGACTCGCCATACACGTCAGTCAATTGACGATGAATATCAATCGGTTTAACTATTGAACGAATTTCGCACTTGGCGGTAACGCCAATCGGGAGCTCCACTACAAATAACTGCCACGCCAATACCGAGTGTCCCAGCACGGTGCGAGTAAAATTGTTTGAGGGTGGGGGAAACGCTACACGCAACAGTGTTTCCCCGCATCCCCAGTGCTGTGGAGAGCTTACTTTTGGGATTACCCTCGTACTTCTACTGCTGACGAGTCTCTGAAGAAAATTACAGCGCATTTTTTCTTTTGTATCACATTCATGCCACACCACGTCTATATATAGATGTATCTGGTCCTTTCTCAATTGATGAACTGGTCCAAATGTGCACCGGCTATAACTGCACCACGTTAGGGTGCTCGATCATTATGTCAAAAATCCATCGTGTTCATAAGCCCTAAGTGAAACAAAGATTAGATAATACACTGAAAATTCAGTATATTGCCATAATGTTCAGTAGAATAATTGGAGTTTGTTCCAAAACATAAGTCACACTATAACGAGCTAATACACTTATGTTTTGGAGTGATAGCTACAGAATTAAAAACAAATTCTGATTGATTGTCTAATGTAAATGTGCATTACTTGCCACATTTATAAATTTAAACTTTTTCGTTTTCTTGTTCGTCATTAATTTTATCAATTATTCATAAATTTTACAGTACCTATAGGTATTATGCAAATTATACTTCCCCAACGTAATTTATATAAAAAACGTGCCCAAGGATTTACATTTATAAATAAGGCAATATCTTCAAGGAACAACAACATCTATAACGGTAGATTTACACGTGTTAGCTTAGTAGAACAGGACCATTTGAAGATTAAGTATGTATTGTGTGAGGTATTTGAATAAAAAGACAAGTCTATGGTTATTAAAGCATTACAATTTACATTTAAAATTAAAAGCATTTACTAGAATAGTAATCGTCAACGTATTCCAAATAAAATAGATGAACATTCAGTGAATGTAAAATCGAGTATTTTGATTAATCATCATACTATTCAAACTACATTAGAGTAAATTATAGGCAATCAATCTAAATCTAATTGTAAGTTTAAGGGTCAACATTAACGTAAAACGATAACTTTTAGTAGTTTGAACACAAATGATACGAATAATGGATGGGTAATGTTGAAATGAAGGTCAATTTCTAACCAATATGCTACATCCTAATAAATGACCTTAAGGGTTATGCTTAATCGTCAATTTCTATTCACAGTGTGGACTTAACGGTAAGAAATCACTATTTGAAAACTCCACTATTGTTGGACATTTGTTTTCTTTATTGTAGATAACATAGAAACATTGCGATTGCAATAAGTAAGACAAAGAGGAGACTACATCACTCTACTATTTAACCATCGATCTTCTCTATATCTCCTTTTATATCATGCAACTGCCATAAAACTGTGTAATTGCGTCTAGTTTCTCTAATATTTCTAGTTTCCTTGTTCAAGACTGTCTGTATAAATTTTGTGATGCGTGATTTTTAATTAGTGCTGTGTTGACTGATAAGAAACTGTATACTTCAAAATTTTCAGTTAATTATTGTTGCTGACGCGTCGTTGTGTTTTAGGAGTAATTTTTTTCTATTAAGAAGTGTTTACGTTCTCACCACTGTATAGACAAAGAAAAATTAAATGTAAATATTAGAATTATGATCGACCCGGTATATTTAGCTGACTCTCCCACATTATTGTTTATTTTGCATATATTAATACAGATTTGAATTTTATCAGTGATTATTATCAAAATAATGGCGATGATTTATACAAAAGTAATTCCCAAGTTAACAATAATTCAGATAGAATTTTGATCTTGTACTAAAGACATTTGTAGGCTTAATTAGCAATTAGTTATTGTATATGTTTTGAGTGTTAGCTTTATTTAAAGTCGGATTTACGTAAAATATGTATTAGGCCCTGTATTACATATACAATGATAAATTATCCTAATTATTAGACAAACAGAAATAGTTTAAATTGTATGTCAAAACTAGCTGTAATATTTCAAAATTTATAACATCTATAATACCTGTTTTGTTACAAAACTAGTAGAGCTTATCGATAAAAAATAAATTAGATTTTATCTTTCAGAATAATTGAATTAAATTCAAGATAGAAGATATAAATTGCAATATAAAGAAGTGCTAAGAAAATCTTAAGAAATAGAAAATCGAAAATGAATAAAGATCAAAGTTAACAAGAAAATAGATGAAATAGTAAAAGAAGTAAAAGAACAATTTAAAAGATTGAAACAAAGATTTGTAGGTAGTTTGATACGGATCAAATCGATACTTGTTTCAGATTTGGTCAAAATACATCATCTTGACAAAAATTTATTGAAACCATATTACTTATTCAGTACAACCCATATTTATCTTAGCTTGTATTTGAGTTTTTCTTTTAAGGAAAAGGTCGAACAAAAATCACAAAAAGTAAAAGATTTTATAAATCATTCCAAGATGTAAACAGGAGCGGATTTACCGTGACGCTTACAACGCTACCAAAAGTGCTTGTAAGCCAAAATCACTATTAGTAGATCTGCCACTGGATGTAAGTACTCCAGTTGACCACTATAATGATTTTGTTGGTAGCTGTAAGACTGAAGATCTAAAATTATGTTTTACAATAGATAAAGCGGTTTTCCTAATTGTATCGGAAGAAGTCCGACAATGGAAATCGATTCGATTTGTCTGTAACTGTCATGTACATAATACGTTAAAGTGAAACCATAGAATGGGAAATGTCACTTCATATTACAATCTGCTGATGATTATTTACATTTGATGCCTGTTTGGCGTTGTATCAAATAATGGATGAGCTTTTCCTTACATTGTCAAAATTCAGATTATAAGAGGCACTGAAAATTTGAGAAAGAAGTATTATCAAAGGTGTGACGGCTCTTTTCAGCTAATGGACGAGTGAGGGCATTGCAACAATCTTCTGTAAATAACAAAATAGAAAGGACTAACTATTTTACTTATTTATTTGCCAACGTAATAACTATTTTAATTGCCACTTTCGACTAATTGCATTATTCTATATCCAGCCTTGCATAAAATAGAATTAGTTATTTGAAAATTGAAGAATTATGAAATGGAAACATGGTTTTACAGCAATATGTTTGCCAGTGGACAGCTGTATCATTGTCTGGCGATCGAAAACGGTGAACTATGCAACATGAATGTATGAAACTAATAAATCTCGACTTATCAATAGGTTATTTTTGTTTTTTCTATCAATGATAACAGTAGTAGGACCTTGTAAAGTACATATGCACTGGCAAAATCTGCAATAATTCATGTCCGATTGGCAGATTTCCCATATTAGAATCACATTTTCAGATTTTCATTTATAGATAGATCAACTTGTGGTGTAGTTTCAGCTGAAAGAGCAATACTTTGATAAAAACGAAAAATTAGAAAAGAATGACATACATATATAAATTACGTAATTTTAATTAATTATTGTACATCTGGAGGGGCGTCGAAATTTTTAACATATTCAATTATTACATCTGTTATTAAAATACTAAGTGGTTCCTTTATTTATTAGAAACAAAACTATAATTCATTACAAGGTAACGGTTTTCAAAATTTTTATAAAATTACCATTAAAAAGTTCATTTCAGATGCCACCTTTAAATCTGAATCACAGCAATTTATTTGACGTAATTGACGATCCATTTTTTTCATTGGATTACAATGAGTTTATTGATGCAGAAACAGCAAATTTGAACAAACTTGTAGATATTTTTTATATATTTCATAAATTTATTTCACTAATAGTTGGAATAATTGCATTAATTTGCTCTTTATTTATAATTATACCAATTTGGAAATTTTCAAAATTGAAAAATTCTCCACGAATTTTCTTGTTGCATTATGCAATTTGTTTTTGTATTGAATTAACAATAATTCCACTATTTGATATTGGTATGGAATTCATTGTGCATTATTATCTAGCCTATCGAATATATTGTATACTTCATCATTTATCATATTTGAATTTTTTTGCTGGTAGTATTTTTCTAATATTTTTCACAATCGATTGGTATTTAATTAATACTAATAGTGTATTAATAAAAAATTATAAATTATTCCAAAATTTGATAATATTTATAACATATTTGTTAATAATTGTAAAATTAACTGTATTTTCAAGATATTGTGGTAATTTTTTCGAAATTGATAAAATTGCTATGATAATTTACGTAATTTTCTTTATAGTTTTCATCATTGTAACAATTTTAATTAAATTCAAATCCATAAAAAGTGAGGGCAATCCTATTAAAATCACAATAATTGGTTTATTTTGCTGGTTGCCAAGTATATTGCTTTATGTTATTTTCGTGTTTTTCATGAGAAGTGATTGGATCAATTTAAAAATTTATATTGCATTCGAATTAGTTTATGCATGTACACGAATTATTTCAATGAGTGCACCGATTTTCATTTGGTATTCTTTGAATCAAAATCATCAAGATTATCATCGAGCTTTCAATCAAATAAAGAATCGATCAAAAACGACACGAAATGAACTTGATTTGGACGAAACTCATATAGAAATCAATAATGAAATCAACAATCAAATGTACAATAATTAATTATCTAATAAATATGTTATTAGCTTTGTATTGTTGTTAATCAATAAATAATATCTGATTTATTAAATTTAGAAAAATGAATTACGTCTCTTTATTTATTTATTTATTTATTTATGCTAAAACTGATAAGAGATTATAGGAATGACATCTGGTATATTGCTTTACTTTCAAGTGAAAGAACTTGGGGATTAAAACAAGAAAAGGTCGAAGTTTCAACGATAACAAATAATTACTTTGTAGCAAATGTTTTATACAAAAACTCTAGAAAATCTCAAGTTCTCCAAACAAGTATCGTCTTATACTGAAATATTTGTCTTGAATGATGTTATACACAGAGCAGATTACAGATACTTACAATGGTTGGAGTTTAAAATCAAAAGAGAACTTTTAAAACACAAGTAGACATCTGGTTACCATTTCAAAGTTATAACGAATTTTGTAAGAAATCCACAATCACAGAAAAATTAATTATACAAGGTTGGGCAAAAAATATAGCATTCTATTTGTGATAAGCAAGTTGACAGTTATTTCCGATTGAATCGGAAGTGCCAAGTTTACCAAAACACTCTATATTAACAGATCTAACTGAAAACTAGTATACGCAAAAAATCTGATTTTTTGGGACTTTTGCCCAACCCTGTATACAGGTTGAGACATTTCATCTAGAAACATAGGATAGTTGGTGGGCGATTTAACAAAGACTAGCTATCTATTTTCAACCTAGATGAAGAGTATAAAACTGTTCCAATTCTTGTAGATTGTCCTATGTTCCTAGATGGACTGCCTCAACCTGTATGTATGTATAAGAAACAATTCTAAAAATTACATGAATCCATATAAAAACAGATTCACTGTACTGCACAATTGCAAGGACTCTGCCATTTAATTCGGTTCTATTATCGCCTAAATGCTAGATAGTTGTTGGCTTTTAGGATATCCTCCTGTATTATTGTTAATAATACAAAAAAAATAGCATAACTACTATGAGAGACAAAGGCAGAAGAAAATTTGAAGTACCAAAATACAGTGCGAGTTATGAAAGATTGAAGCCTTATTCGAACTATGCTAGAGGTCTTTCTGGATTAAAAATACACAGGCTGGTAACATGCCCGACTTTTGCCGATGTCCCGTTAGTCAGAAGGGGTTTACATTAGCCAATAGAGTTCACCTGTCGTTATATCTGACTATCCACGGCGGACGAGTTGATGATGTGGGCGTGTTTGCACGGTGACCTAGTTCTCAACCTGTGTATTTTTGATTCTGAAAGACCTCTAGTAATTTAGTCGAGTAATGAGTGATTTAGTAGCCAACTGACCAAAAAGCGTTCGCACTACAGTTGTGTACAATACATTAGCAGTGTTTCCCCAACCATTTTGGGTTAGCGGCACACTTTAAATTCAATAAAATTTCCGCGGTACTGGAATTCCGCATTTACAGTTGGAACGTTTTACCGGGGCGAGAGCTTTGGATGCGCACTAAACTTTTTACCGTTATAGGACCATCCCCTAAAATATTAGAAAACCTTCCAAAGGCGTAGAAGTAAGTGATGTCTTAAATAGTGTTATACAGAAACTGTTTTCAATACGTTTAACTACTTTTTTAAAGTTGTTAGTCTTCTAAAAACACTTTTTTGAGCTGGAACTTATTTTCAGAATGTTTAATTTGAGTTTTATCTGTTATGCCTTATGATTTGTTATATCAACAACTGGCTTTACGAACGTCTATGATTTTTACTTACGCTTGAATGTTTGTTATTTGTTAAATACAGGTAAAAAGACCCGCCCAACCCCTGTTGGTACAAACCCATCTGCGTAAACTCTCGCCTCGATAAAACGTCGGACCTATAGTTGTTTCTAATTCGCGTCACACCTGCAATCCTCTCACGGCACACCGCTTGAGAAACACTGCATTAGTGTATTGTGTATTGCAAACAGGCTGCCCCGAAACAATGTAAAGCTTATTGTAATGGGTATTTTGGAAGAAATGGACCAAGAAAGTAGTGTGGTGATAAAAAAGAAACTATGGATACGTAAATGGATAAGTAAAAGAGATCAGCTAGGAGCCACGAATTCTCAACTGAAGGAAACAGAGTGTTAGAAGACCCCAAAGAATACTTTATTACTTTGAGAATGACTGAAAGCTGTTTAAATATTCCAACGTGACAACGACATTTTAACAGTAATGAACTAGACTAAAAAGACAGGTTCGCACTTGTTTAGTGGATAATTTAGTGACCTCTGAAGCATATTATGGGGCTGTACTCAAGCGAAAAAATAGAGTAACAACAATTAGCTCGACTAAATCCTTTACTAACCTACTCGACTAAATTTTCATTGTTCGACTAAATTACTCGCGTAGTCCCAACAAGGCTTTAGAATTGTAAACACTGCCACCGTAAAGG
Organism: Lydus trimaculatus; assembly: GCA_037414755.1. Taxonomy (NCBI): domain Eukaryota; kingdom Metazoa; phylum Arthropoda; class Insecta; order Coleoptera; family Meloidae; genus Lydus; species Lydus trimaculatus. The sequence goes on along the minus strand of JAZBGY010000815.1, from coordinate 22,986 downwards.
CCATTGATACATTGCCCATTGGTTTTTCACCAATGCTCCCCATGTTTTATTAGGATTTTAATAGGATTTTTGTGAATGGATAGGGGTGTGATGTTTAGAAAAAGATCTGATTGTGGGTTGTGACAAGTGCTACGATTCTTAGACGTCGGAGCCCTTCTTTTCTGTTTATCTCATTCTAATTTATGCCAAACCCTTAAGAGTGGGCGGGGCTAGTTAAAGTGACCAGCTTTCAGGTGATTCATCCCGCTGCCCGCTGGATATTCAAAAATGTCCCACTTTCCGCTGAGTCTATCAAAATATCCCGATTTTTCTGATAATTCCGCTATTTTATTGATTGAGACAAATATGTGAAAAAACAAATTTTTGTGTAATTAAGTTTTGGGAAATTGTAAGGTGATTGGACCAGTTTCAAACTACAGTTTTGCCAACAGTTTCATGGGTTGTTCTTTTATTTTACCACTTCTTCAAGGCTACAGAACGGATAAAATTTATTTCTTACTATACTATCAATAAATCAACAAATAGAACAACATATTACAGATCATTTTACCTCTCTGTACATTAACAAGAAACACAACATTTTAATACAACCACAATTAATTAAACAATCAAATTTGTGTCATCTTCCTGTTTTTGGTTACATTTTTCGTCAGTAAGCATGAAAAAAATGTATTGAAAGGTAGTAAAACACCTATACCGTATAAAAGTTAGTTTCAGATTTTAATAATTGATTAACTTGCGTGAAAAATTTCTCCCGTCCCGCCTTGGCTCGTCAGAAATCTGGTCCCTTTAAGTTAGTTTTGTTACCAAGCCTGTATTGCATCACTTATAGAGTTTATGTTCGACTAAAGTCAATCTTTGAATTCACTGAACGAACTCTACAGTGAAATGAAACTCAATATAGTATTTGTACAAAAATTTATTATTTCATGTAATCTGTACACCATTAGTTTCAGTAAAAACAACAGCTTGATCTTGCATATTATCATAAATATTACATTTACATGTAATAACACGTTTTAAGAAAATGTGAAAATGATTATCAACAAAATAAAGATAAATAATATTTAATATAGGACTTGTAAAACCGATTATTGTTGCTAAAATGAATGCAATTGGACTATAAATACCATATATTGACAATAATACACTAATTAATGTTGGTAACCATACAAAAACTGAAATATTTGCAATACCTAAACCAATATTTGGTTTTGGATCAATTAAACGTTTCGATTTAAATTTATGTACAATATTGATAACAATCACAATAATAAGTAAACCAAAATATGAAAAAATTAGTATTAATATTGTGAATAGATTTAAAAAAAATTCGTTACATCTATGGAAAGATGTACCACATAATGTTAAACCACAAAAATATATAAACAATAAGAAAAATTTGTAAATTTTTGTGAATTTACGAAATTTTTGTTCATGATACGTTTTCAAATACCAATCACAAATAATCAAAACTATAACATACACAATTAATAATAATAAAACAGCTTCTATTTGATTTAAAATACATGACAAATGTAGAGTAATTCGAAATAATAAATCAAAATCAATGAGAAGTCTTAATATAATTGGCGATGTAAATAGATAGATTGAATGTAAAATTGTCATATTTAATAAAATGATATTTGTAGTTTGCTTACGTAATTTTTCATATTTTAATATTGTAAAAATTAGTATAAAACATGCTATGAATGATGTAATTGATGCTACTGTGTATAATTCTAAAAATAAACGTTCATAAAATCCAACATTGTAACTAGCAGCATATGGTTCATCATCAAAATCATCTGTATTGTTATTTATTGAATAATTTGCGACTTCTTCCAAATCCATATTGTTAATTTGTTTATATCCACACACACACACACATACACGAAAATTAAATACACAATACACAATAAAACACGAGTTCTACTCAACTATGTGTCAATAAAGTTTGTTATATACTGGCACTACAATTGTTATTCATAAAAAGAACGTAACTGTTATCAATCGTCTTTATCATTTGAATGTAGTAGAGTTCAACTCATAATACTGGACACCACAATCTATAATGTTTAATTTAACAAAATTCAGTAGAAGAGTAAACGTGTTGTGGACAATTCTATAGAATTGTTTTTGTTATTATGTTGAATTTCTATTGAAAATTCTGAACATCAAACTAATTATAATAACAAATTTATTTACAAATAATCTTCTCGAGAAATCGTAAGATAAATATTGATAACTCACAAATGTAAGACGTAATTTTATATAATCATTTAATTAGGTTGATAAACGTTCATATTGGGAAATTTCTAAGTATCTGCTTAATTCATTAAGGTTTTATGTATCACTTAATTCATAGATTTTTAATGGAAGAGAATGCAAAATGTTATCGTTATCTGTTAAACGAGATGATATTTGACAAATCAAAGGTCATCATTATTTATTCACAAATTATTTTAAATTATTCAATAAAATGTAAATTGGGACAAATCTAAGAAAATTTTTTTTTATATATATACAGGATCGCTAAAAAGTATGATCCATTCTAAAGATACAGGGTCAACTTGATTTTTTTTTTTTTAAATAGCACGGGGGTCAAATTTGATATTTTTGAAAAGAGTTTTTCTCCTGAATTCGGTAATGTAACATACAAAAAAAATCTAAAATTTAATTTTTCATGAAATAGTAAAACGAAGTTAGCTTTGAAAATGCTGTTATTAGCAATCTGCCACTCGCATATTAGCCAAAAATTAAATTTGTATCCATTTTCGAAGGTAATTTAGTTTTACTTTTCATGAAAAACTAATTTTGTTTTTTTCAAACTTTTAATAAAGATAAAGGTAAGCATGTGTTACATTACTGAATTCAGAAAGAATACTCTTTTCAAAAATATTAAATTTGATCCTTTGTGTCTTTTAAAAAAATCTCATTGTCAGATGTTAGAATTTGAATACTTCTAGCCGTATGCCGGATTTCAGCAAGCTCTGCTAAACTAATTTAAAAATATTTAGCTGTATCCATACTTTTTAGCTATTCTGTATAATCAACAAATATAGTACAAAATTGGTGGATGCGCCCATATAAATCGTTTAAAGGATCCCACACATCGGCGCGGGACTGCGGGAGCGGTAGCGATAAGTTGACGGGACTAAGAGACGTTGCGGGATATCACCGTATTTACACTGATGCGGTATACCGCGACGGTAAGTCCGCATAAACAGCGTTTTTATTTTAGAACGCAGTCAGCACGGTTCTTCCCGCGTACTACAGCGGGATGGCGTTACTAATAACAGAAAATTTAATTGAAATTGTAAAAAATTATCCAATTCTATATGATCTGTCTCATGGAGAATATAAAAATTGGCGGAAAAAGGATAAAGTTTGGGATCAAATTGGAAAAGAATTAAAACATGATAGTAAATTGAAATTATTCTATTTCTTTCATCATCAGCAAGAGCTAATAATAACAGGGCTTCTTCTTCATCTGATTTGAACGCACGGTCTACTACACTGACACGCACCGATTATCTAAAGAAGAACACGAATATTTACCCAATGATTCCCGCCCTCGGTGTGTGGTGTTAAGCGGGAAGCGTTTCTTACATCACGCGTTCGCGAAACGCTCCCGCAGTCCCGCGCCGGTGTGTGGGATCCTTAAGACTTTTATCTCGTCAAGATTTATATGAATGAGCTAATTATTTCGTAGAATAAATTATTAAATTTCCTCAATTAAGTGGTGTTTTTCTTGATCATGACTTTGTAACTGAATATAAACAGTTTCTAAATTACAGATAACCAGGTCAGGATTTGCCAAAATTTATTGCTAAATTCAACATGATGCCACATCAAATCAAAGCGTGATTTAAAATTTGTTTTTATATAGAAATATTGTCGTTATTTTCGAATATTTATACGAATTTTTGTTGGTATTTGAATAATAAGAAAGTAAACAAACTATTTGAAAGTCAACAAATCGTATGCCAGGTACAAAATTGTTTTGCTTTATAGAACTTTTACAATTTCAACTGTTATTCAGAAAATTTTGACTATTATTCGTATAGAGAAACTTTGATAAATTGGGTGAACTGATTCTGTTGAACATGTGGAAACAACCAAACTCCCAAAAAAAATTAAATTGTAGTCGCCTCAGCGTGTTATACTCGGTTTATTCGACATAAACATTTGTGAGGTGAAGCTTTAAAATATTCCCATCTCATTTCATCACTCTGTCCGCAAATACGTTATCCACCTTATTTTGTACCCCTTTACTCCACGTCGTAATGTTTGAAGGCGCTGAAACAACTATAGAGCTGTCTCAGCTGGTAAAAGTAGGACACTCGCGTTTGGAACGACCTATTTCTGTCGACATATACGGCTCACTTACATTGAGTGTAATAATAAATTTTATTAGGGCCTAATCTGGCTCTTGGCGGCCCTGTCAATAGACGTATTGTTTGTCTATTGTAATCAGATTTTTCAATTACGTGTCCCTCGTGTAGCCTCTAGAAATCTGAATATTTTACAATTTCATTTTGTTCAGGAATTTCATGCTCGAATCAATTCTACAATAGACTGTATGGCTGAAAAATTTAATAACTTCATGTCAACACTGAAAACTAATCGAACTTTCTGATCTACTAGACGATTTGTTCCTATTAGACTTTTTTTGTTTTTAATGGAGAAAAGTTAATGTAATTTCTTCAAATTAAACTTTTAACAATTATCCAGGAAAATTACGTAATATCAACTATTAAACTAAATTAACCTTGAACTAATTTTTGTAACAAGATAATCACATTAGATACATAAAAGAATATGAACAGTTTCTAAAACAACATCAACTTTAACGGTAAGCAATTCAATTCTACTTTGTTTTTCCACAAAATAAACCAAAACAAGAGAAGAAGCACAGGAAAAAATAATGGAAATTGATGAATTAAGTGATTTTAATATTACAACGAATTTTACAAATAATGGATCTGAATTGAAGCTCTTATTTGGTATACAAGAACTAATAAAATTTCTTATTTCAATAATTGGAATACTTTGTGATATTTTAATAATTTATGCTGTAATAAAGATGAAAAAATGGTATGATCTGCGATATTTCTATCTATTATGTTCAACAATTTTCAGTGGAATTACACTGTTAATTTCACCTTATATTGTATTAATAATAAGTAAACTCGATTTAAGTGGTGAAGATAGTGTTTATTTCAAAGATCAAATTTGTTTGATTCTACAAACAGAATCAGCGCTACTATTTTTAAATTATATTGTTATAATGTTGATGGCAATTGATTGGTTTTTAACAAATATATCACCAATGTATTATAATTTTTATAGGAATCGGACGTTTTTCATTAAATTTTTACTTTATATTTTCATAGGTTTACACACTTTTTATTCAATGTTTTATTGTGTATCAAATTATAAAACAATCCACCATTTACATTTATTGTATGGTTTAATAATTTTAATTGTTTTATTGATAATTTTTTATATTTTTTATTATTTTTATCGAATACGAAATAATATACGGCTCGATTTTACCATAATTCTACCAACAATATTTATTTTATGTTGGTTACCATATCTACTTGTTCATTTCTTATTATATGATAAACAGCCAACATTTCTATTTGAATTTTATTATTTTATAATTGAATGTATAATTTATTGTAATCCAATCATAAATATTTATATTTTAATTATTGATGAATATGAAATTAGCAATAATATAAAAAATGCTATATTTTGTAGACCTTATGATAACAACACACAAATATGACGTCATTTTGTTTTTGTTTAAATAAATCGAGATTTTTGACCACAAAAACTGATGTCAGTTTCATTTTATGAAAAAAAAAAAACAGTTCAAATCAATGCTCTTCATAACAAAAGTCAGAGACTTAAACTTTGTTTTAATAAATAAAATGTTTTCCAAGCATAAAAGTTAAAAGTTATGCAAAAACAAAAAAAAAAAATCTTAATTTATGATTGTATTGGGGGATTTTAACAAAGTTTTCAATATGATCATAATCTTTATTGTTAAACATAATAAAAACTTTTTGTTATTAAGAAACAGGGAAGCTACTGTATGGAGAGCAAATGGTTGATACTGGTTGGAAAACTTCCAATTCTAACAATAAGAACTCTGATAAAATGCTTTATTTGTTACTGTATTTTAGGTGTAAAAAATCCGATGTTTTACAGTTGTCTTGTTGTTTTCAAAATAAATTGTTCAATTTTTTTCACAAAAAAAAACGACAGCAATTCGATTAATGTGAAGAAGAGGCAGCAAAAGTTAGGGCGGCGTGTTTCCCAAATAACAATACTATTGTTGATGGATAACTATGCAATTTTGGGCAGTTAATTACAACTTTGTCTCAAGAAGTAGGATTGATCTCATAATTCGTGTGTTTCTTTATTGCTCAAATCGCCATTTCCACCTCCTGTCAACGGTTTGAGTACCATTTTATACATTTTCACGCTTCTAATCTACTCTGACAGCTTTTTAACGTACTCCTGTCGTGCTCCGATTGAGCGTCCAGAGCAATAAAGAAACATACGCATTATGTGCAAAGTTTTGGTGACACTGATCGTTTTGAAGCAAACAATACCTTAAGAATGGCTAAAATAATAGCAAAGTTACAGCAATGTGTGAAAAATATAATAAACGTTCATATCAATTTGTACTTTTCCTATTTTATTCTCAATTGGCAATAAAAATTTTGAAAGATCCAGACGAGTTTTTCTTATAGAGAAATTACTTTTAGGAAAAACTACCGAATAGGTCTAGTATTACGTGGTATTTGAATCTATAATTACCAAATTTTGGCGCCTGTCCTGGGTGATCTAATAAGAATTTGAACAAATTGGAAGACTTTTGGAAGACGCCTAGTAAAATACAGATAAGCGCATCTGGAACGGTGGGTGAGAATGAACCTATTTTTATATAAGGGCTATTGCGGTAAAATCTATGAACGAATTACAGGGACTGTCTGGACGCAGACTTCCGTTCGCAAGCCAACTTTTCAAATAGCGTAGTAGTTACATGCTAGCAGGGCGATTATTCGTCTTGTAACGAAAAGAAAGTCAAAAATCGAGATTTTATTGTGTTTTGTAGAGTAGCTCTTCCAAAAACAACAAAACTGAAAGAGTGGGTGAGCGTTTTGTATCAGACTCGTACAATATACGACACTTCTATGGCGATTACTACCCTGTACTGACCACATTAGCATTAATCGTCTCATAAGGTGTCTTCGTATAATAGGCCGTAACTAAAGATCTTTGGAACTGTGCAAAAAACCATCTGAAACTGTAAATGAGAAACCTATTCTGAAGAAAGTAAGCTCAATCCGGCTTTACAGAATGCACGGATTAAATGATGAAATTCTTGATAATCTTATCATTTATAGTATCTTTAACAATTCATATGAAGACTTATAGAAATAAAATTAATGAATTAATTACAGATGCCTGCCCTAAGAGATTTGAAAACAGAATGATGGTTCTTCTTGTTAGACAGGACCATTTAATCAAATTTTTTTCTAATATTTATTGTACTTATTATACAAAACTTCCACTCTATATTTATTGTTTTATAAATGACACAACTTTGAAAATAAAATACTCATATTTATAAAAGACTATATCTAGCTTGACTTATAAAACTTTTTATAATAATTCAAGATAATAAAAATATACTTTCGTATAATATCAATCATTTTTCTATTATATTATTCATTCTTTCCCACAATAGAAAGTTTCTATATATTCACTATATACCAACTAAATTAATGTCTTGATTATCATTAATATTGCTGAAATGCCACAATTTTGTGAAGCCATTTCGAAAATTCTTATCTTTTATATATAAAATTAATAAAACAATAATAGCATTAGAATAACCAATTATAAATGTTAATAATTCAAAAAATGTTGATGTTTGATTTGAATAAAGTACATGATAATAAAGATAATACCAATTTGGTAACCAACACAAAAAATAGGAAGTCACCAAGCTTAAATCCTGTTGTACATCTGTTTTAACAATACAATTATGAAATCTGATATGGATTAAATTAATTAAATTTACAACAATTATGATGATTATCACAATTAAATTAACAAAAAGAACAATTACAATTAAATGAAAATAAGAGAAATTGTAAATACAAGAAAGTATTGTAATACAACAACTAAGTAATGTAAGAATACAAATTATTATTGTTGTAAATTTTTTGATATCAGAACAAAATTGTTCATATTTCTGATTATTTACTATTGTTATAAATAAATTTACCGATATTATTATTATAAATAAACCGGTATTTAAATAGAATATGAAAGAAAAATTGAAAATTAAACATAGAAATTCAGTTAAAATATCTTCAAAAAATACGGTAACAGTAAAATCAATTATTGATAACAATAAATATAGTAAATCGCAAATTTTCCAACACAATAAATACAAATTTACTATAATTGGTATTTGTGTGAATTTAATTATTGTTAAAATTGTTAAACTATTCGCAATACTACTTGATAGATTTGATAAATAATATAGAATTATTAAAATTAAATTATAATGATGGAAATTGTAATAATCATTAAAAGTTGAAATCGTTGTTGAATTATTGCTAATTTCAACATCCATTACTATAAAAATCGTGGTTAATCTTTTAAATAAATTATTATTCTTCACATACCTGTCTGTGGTTGTGTGGTAACAATTTTTGGTATATTTGTCTAAACTTGAAGATTAGCTAAATTCGATTAGATAAACTTAATGAAAACTTACTTGAAATTACAGTTAACAATTCAATTATTCAATTGAATTCAGTTTTAAAATAGAATTTATTCATATTAAATGGAATGGTTGAGTGTACAGTCACGAAATGTAACAAATGTAATTATATTGATGTAGATTGTTTTGAACATTTTCTTATTAATAAAGATAATATTTAATTAAGCAGTTTATTGTTATTAAATACCAGTTATTAAAAATAAAGTAGTAAATGATGTCGGTAATCGGTAAATAATACAGATATTTACAATAATTATACCAATATTTAGTTACGGATTAATTAAAGATTCTAATTTAAATTTATTGACATTGTTATGCTAATTAATCCAGATTTAGTAAATATTCGAAAATAAACAGATTGTTGGTAATGAGAAAGGGAACGTTTTGTAATAATAGTGTCAATAGTGTCAAATTAGCGTGCTTTATCTCGTCAATTTACCTACTTTTGTTTGAGTGGTTGCTCTACTAAGCCACTTTTAAACTACTTTAAAACGAATACGATTTATTGTTAGTCGATTTACCCATCGTTTTTTCACAAAGTCTGACTTACAATAAACTGAAACCGGTTTGAAATTTGAAACCAGCTTATTTTAAGTTTGGTTTAATCAACCCAACTTTCTATGCTTCTACAGTTAATATAGTGTTCAAGGGAACAACAGATGAAATTTCGGCAAATTTCTACTTTTGCTGTGAAATTCACGTTCATTTTGTATAATTTTGCTAGGAATCCTTTTTTTTTGGGACAAATGTGACGCGATGGCTCTCACAAAACTCACCAACCTAGGCAGCGTGAGTCTATCACCTGTTGAAGTGTAGGCATATGTTTCCTAGGACATCAATAGATGGAGGCTTAAAAACAATCAGCTGTGGTCGAAGTTCAGGACGGCTAAAAGAGGCCAAACGACCCCTATAATCTAATCTAATCTAGTCGAAAATAAAACTCATCTCTTATCTAAAGCAAAAGTGGTTTAACTTAAGTCGGTCTTGCATCTGTTAACATTTAGTTGAAACATCCTGTTTTTAAATAGTTGAACCATACTGAAACTGACACTCACGGCATAATCTCGCGAATGTTTCTAGTTTAAAAGGATAATTTAATAGTTTAAGGGTTAATCTCAAATTTGACCGCTATAATTCACATTAGAAATCCAGTTTACAAAGGTATTAAGAGGGAAATAATAATAAAAATATATAAAAGAATATAGATTATCATAGAGCCCAAGAGAAGCAGATGGGGTGACCGTCTCCATTCGTGCGCGCTTGACTAAGCCGCTTTATCTTTTAAGCCTTGTTCGGATTATGCTAATAATTTAGTTGAGTTGCGAGTAATTTAGTAGCCAACTGACTAAAAGGAATTTGCACTACAGTCGTGTATACAGTACATTAGTGAGTTGTGTATTGCAAAACTAACCGGCTGCCAAGCAACAAAAGGCAACCAAAAGGGCAGGTTCGCACTTGTTTAGTGGATAATCTGGTGACCTGTGAAATATGGTGGGCAGCTATACTCGACCGAAAAAATAAAGTGGAATCGATTGGCTCGATCAATATCGTTTACTAAGCTGCTCGACTCAATTTTCGTTGTTCAGACTGGATTAGTTGGTAAATTACTCGCTACTTGACTAAATTACTAGCATAGTCTGAACAAGGCTTTAAGTGCAGATACTTATTATTTCAGAATTTGAACAACACCATGCATTCATATATGATAAAATGTTAATAATTCCATTAGGAAATACTACTTTCATTAATTATGGTATTTTGCAGCGACTTTGAAACATCCATTTACTCCATATCAATTATTCCAAAGTTTAAGTAAAGATTAAATTACTTTGAAAATATGAGTAAAAGTATGTAGAATTATGATAAAAGTTGTAGACATTAAACAATCTTGTTGATTTTTGTAATTACGCCCAATAATATTAATAATCATTAGAGTAAATTGATTCTAAATTTATTCTGAATCTATCCATAACAGAGCTAAAACTTTGTTAACACAGTTTCAGGTAATATTAATCTTTCTTTCTAATAATTTGTTGTAAGATTATCAAGCTTTATTTGAAATTTCACAGAATGGAGATTGAAAATTGTCCTGAAGTGTACTGTTTTTGGCACATATTCCCTGTAATATTGTTAATTTCGGTATTATCTGATTTGATAACAATATTGTTTATTATAAAGTTTGAAATATTATTTAGAAAAGTAACAAATTTCTTATTACTTTTCATATCAATATATCATGTATTTTATATATTTTTATCACCATTAACATCGCAATTTTTATTGTATTTTAAAATACTTGTAAATTTACACAGTGAATTAGCATGTATTTTAAAAGAAATAGAAACATCAATAGTTACATGTGTTTATTTATTGATGACTTTATTGATAATATTTTGGTATAAAAATCTATATTCAAATAACAATTATACTATAACTTTTGTTTATATATTAATATTCTCAATACATTTCATTTTATTTTGTTTATTAATAATATCGACACAATTTTGTTCAATTACACGTCGTTTATCATTCGCTTTAATAGCATCAATCATATTTTATATAATAATGTTACTATTTTCAACTTTAATTAACTTTAAATATAAATTTGAACAACAACAACAACAATTAAATCAAATTTGTATAACACCGCTAGTAACAAATAGAATTTTCATATTATTATGGATGCCGATATTTTGTTATCAATTATTAACAATTTACGGTGAATATCAATTAGTTTTTTATAAAATTGCTGTATGTATTAGTTTTTTGAGTAGCTTTTGTAATTTAATTTATTTATTAATTTATGATAAATGTTATAATGATTGTTTTCTATGTTTGTTTAATTGTTATAGAGAGGAAAATAATGATGAAAATCAAACAATAATGATCTCTCATCGATATTATAATAGTTTTGATCCAGTTTTAGAACAATTAAAAGATTACTCTTGAAATAGATAGGTTTTCTTGTATATACAATTTTCAATTTTTTTCTGTAATTACTGTATTGTATTGGATAATAAATAACTTACGTTTTTTGTAATCGTGTCGAAAATGCCTAATTATTTGATAATTGGCTTTACCGCACGCGTATGGTTGTCACTCATTCCTCTTCGGCTCGTGGCGACATCTATCAAACTCCGTTTCGTGTGAATGTAGTATAACCCTTAAGCTTAATGTTGCGACTATCAAATAATTCGTCACTTTCCCCAACTTGTAATATAAATAACTATTTTATGTTTATTCTTTTATAATAATAAAACAGACTGAATTTAAATGGTATGTTGAGAGAAGTATAGTAGTCCTATGATGACTTGGGGAGTGATAAATGCGACAAGAGACAAATTAAAATATAGAGATTTGTATTCTAACAATAACAAGTAAAAACCCTAGACGGTAATTTTTAATGTTTTTAATTAATAGAATAGTTGCGTTAAAGTTTCTCTACTTTTCTCTTGTATTTACAGAGAAGTATAAAAAATTAATTCATTAATTACTTACACTGGTCTACTTTAAAAAAGTTCGTTACTTTTTCACTTTATGCTCCTTCGTCAATGAATCTTTTCCATCTATATTGGTTTTCTAAAATGTTCGTTTTTCCCATTTTAAGACATATATTTAAGACAACAAAACCGTAGTATACTAGAAATTTCCGGTATTGGCAATCAAATTACTTGAAACGATATGTGATTTCAGCAAATCTCGACGATAAAGATTAAAATCGGATGGAATTTGCAATGCTAAATACTTCCATGAATATGTTGAAGTAATTGAAGCCCTAACAAAGTATTAATCAAATGGCGAAATATCTCTAGATGCCTATCAAAAAGTGATTATTGTCCTATAGTTGTTTCAGAGCTCTCAAACATCTTGACGTGGGGGAAGGGGGTACAGAGTAGGATGGATAACGTATTGGCAACCGCAGTGATGAAATGAGATGCGAATATGAATAGGCTCCACCTTACGAATGTTTATGTCGATTAAAAACAGTCTAACTACATGTTGACGTTTAACTGGTTTGGATACACCTTTAGAATTATCATTGTCGAGTTATTTCGTAACAAATCCGTACTTAAAGTTCTCCCAAGAATTTTGGAATTTTAATTTTTAATATTTGTCGAGAGATTATAAATAAAACACATCCCAATCTATTGTTTTCTAATAATTTATTTATTTATTTGCTTTCTTTCAAGTGCTTCAATTCGTAAGCTCGCTATTATTTCTCACTTCCATTCCAATAATCTTTTTTAGATGACGATTTTCTTGTATGATTGATTGAAAAGCAAATCTTACCAGAATTAAATAAAATCGATGAATGCCTCTAACAGAACGATTGAAAGAACAACCAAATGAAAAGCCATAAATTAAATTTAATTTCTTTACATCTTTTGTTTGTAATTAAACAAAACAAAAATTATTTCATTATCAAACAGGAAAGGTTTCACACAACAAAAGAACAGAAGAACAATACAATTTGTTGTTGTTGTGAAAAACCAACAAAATGTTGACAAATAAACAACATATTTCAACTGTTCGTGATCTAATTAGTTGAATTTGTCAATGTCTCCTTTTTTGTAATAAACATGAATTCAACAGTCACTCACAATATTGGTGTAAGTTTTAAATGAAAATTTTCAACAATTCTTTATTAACAAGAAAATATTTGTAGATTCTTCCGATAAGTCATCGTGTATGTTTAGAAATATTCACAATAATTTCGATATTATCAGTATGTAGTTCCTTAATAATAATTTCGGTTATTTTAAAGTTATTTAGATTAAATCAAAATAATTTTAATGTAATTCTGTTTAATTTGAATTTAGTTCAAATAATTTACACAATTTCAACACCAATCACTCTACGTGTAATCGCAGATTATGGATTAGGTCTACATGTGAGCGAGACAACAATTTGTATTATTAATGGCATTCAAATAATCCTATTATTTACGGCATTTTTGTTTGTTATTTTAATTCTATTCAGTTGGTTTTTGATAGAAATTAACAAATACAGAAAATTTATAAAAATTCAAAAATTATTTATATTAAAAATTTATATTTTTGTTATAATTGTAACGATTTTAAATGCAAGATTGTGTTCACGTGGATTATCTACAACTATAATAGCAAATAGTTTAGATATTATTTATTTTATATTATTATTAATTTTAATAATAATTAATATTTATAATAAATTAAGTTACGGTTGGAATATCTATGAAAATAGTATTAATTTAATTATTGTAAATATTTTTGTATTTCTATGGTTGCCAATGTTAACATTAGGATTATTATCAACAATTGGATATTTCTCACCTTTATTATTGTTGATAGTTACAACAATCGGCTATTCAAGTCCTATCTTTTATTTAATTATTTTATATAGAATTACTGAAGATTATCGTATTATAATTAATAATTTTATTAAATGTAGAAATTACAAATATCGACCACCAATTGTATCATTCTCTAATCGAATAGATGTACAAATTTATGAATTTTAAATGAATTATGAATTTTTTGAAAGATTCTAATTTTTCTTCAAGTATACGTTAAATCTTACAAGATTAAAACGTGTTTCATTTTAATTACAATTTCTCACCAACTCATTATTTATTATGTTCTAGACTCTCAACGGGCAGAGAGAAATTAGAATATTTTTTTGAAATATCAAGCGGAAGGAAGAATAGGTAACGGTTAATTCTTACAGATTTATAAAAGCATAAATACTCTTAAGAAATGGGAAAAATTGTAAATAGAAACATGTTTGTCAGGTAAGTTCTAGTAAATCAAAATTCGAGTTGATAAGAGCTTTGTTAATTTGGCTAGCCTGACTTGTGGCCCGGGCTTGTAGAGGCTGGGCCCGGCCTAGCATTGTCACAAAGCTTGGTTCGCGGATGATGTTCCCACAACGCATGTGAGTTCGTGGTGTCGACTTGGCAAGTCTTACCAGAGTCTTGTTAGTGCCGTAGTGCAGTTTAGTTTCCTCTCTATGAGCATCCAAGCATCGTGAACAAGGCTTCTCATTTTATGGTTTAGATGTCTTGGATTCCATATCACCGGCTCCCCTTCATAAAACGACAGAAACTCCAAATAATGTCGTTTGTCCATTTCATTTTTAATTTATTAAAAAAAAAATGTGGAAATCGGTTGACCTACAGGCCAACCCTAGAACTTCCCACTATGTGTGTAATTTGATTACTACAGAAATTATGTCATTTCAACCAGCAATAATACCGGGGCCCATGGAATAATCTTATAAGGGCCCCGTCTCGTTCTTGGCCGCGGTGGACACCAGGCCATGGACACTCTCTACGCCTAACCTGCCTTTTATTTGTCAAAATCTCGAGACTCTTTTGATTACCGACATAACGGACATTGAATATAAATATTGATAAATAAAACACATTTTTGAAACTACTCGATGGATCCAAAATCTAATCAGATTCAAGTCTCAGTCGATCAGTTCGAATGCTGCAAACTTGATCTCAAACGGTTGATTGGTTCTAAAGATACTGTACGACAAAATTTTATTTACACACACACACACACACACATTCGGACGTCCAACCGAAAATGGTCAGCTTCCTTGTACCGCAAAACATCGAGATCTCCTGAAATTTCAATTTTTGAAAATCGGACCGAAATCAATAACTACCGGATTTTTTTTAATTTTTAAGCGTGAAGTTAAAAAAAATAGACACATTTATCAATGACAACTTGGGCGCTACTGAAGTGTGGCGAATTTGCATTTTTCTATGGATCAGGTTCCACGTATGACGAGTCGAGCTTGGGGAGGCTCGCCTTCTCTTTGACTCGTACCAAATCCACAATTACACAAGCCATTCCAAACCGAGCCAGAAATGGCGGATGCACTCGTTTTATCAAGCTTGGCTCGTGGCTCGCCGAATCACGCGCTATGAGATCCGGATGTTTGGCTATTTCGTTGTTCAGCTGTGAATTTGTCCACAACCTTAATCCGGGTTATTATACACGTAGTAACACTTTTAATAATATAAATTAACTGTGAACTTTATGAAAGTTAAATAGAAAGTAGAAACACTGGTGATTTTACGTTTGAGATCGTTGCATCATTACAATTTACCGCTAAAGCTGGCAACGGACCTCTAATAGAAGATAACGAAAATTGTCATCATCTTCATTCATGAGATTGTAGTTTAGTGTTTTATTTTGTGTTCAAAATGTTGATAAAGATAGTTTGTGGCGTTGTAGACCTTCGGGCGGAATGACTAATTGTCTGTACTTATTCTAGAAAAACGTAAGGAAGAGAGAATAATGGGTAAATTTTTCAGGATTAAAATTTGGAAAGAACAGATACCTAAAAGGGCTAGTGTAATTATAACAAAAAATTTACTATAAAATTTTAGAATACATTGAAATAAATACCTCACGATTTCTATCCTAAAGACCAAACAAAAAAATGTAAGTACGTTTGCTTAGTTTCCCAAACTGGAAAAGGACACAAACGTTCAGTCTTGTAATTGATTCTACTAGATTATAGGTCCCTAAACTGGCTAATACCGTAACCTGGGGGCGCGAAAACATTCTACGATAACTATAGGCATAAGATCAATTTTTATCGTAATAGTGCCGTCATGTGTTATTGCATCCTTCTATTTGCTCAGGTAGCAAAGACGCTCCGTATTTTTTTGTAAAGGGAGTAGAAGGCTAAATAAATTCTAGAACCTTTGTTAAAAAGAAAAAAACGTAATAAATTATATTAATTCGTATGATAGTAGAATCATCGACATAAATAGTTAAATGCATTACACCATTTATTCTATTAAGATGTCAAGATTAGTTGTAGTTTTAGTTTTATCACATCTTCCTTCAACAAGACGTAAGTTTTCAACATTATACGAATAATTCAAATTATTTTTCTAAAATTTATCTAGATGGAAGAAGAATTCTACGAAGACAATTTTGAAAATCAAACAAATACAACGATAAATCAACCAATCGCATATACACCACCCTCATTATTATTAACAATACCATTATCAACAATTGCTTTAATTGGTTTAATTATTCATTTATGGATAATATTGACAATCATAAAATTTAAAATATTGCATACAACAAATAATTTTTGTATATTAAATTTATGTTTATGTAGTAGTATGGTGATAGTGACTGCACCAGATAATGCATCTGTACTATCATCAGTTCAATATGTTGTAATTGACATATTTCGTATTTGGTCGGGTACAAATTTAGCTTTAGACATAACAATGTTGATGTTTTTACAAATTTTGTTAATAAATTGGTTGATTTTTAATTATTGTAAATTACAAGTTGTTAGAGAATTTGTAAAATTTACAAAATTTTATATTATTGGTGTTTGGTGTTTATTGTTAATTCTTATAATTAATTTTAAATTCTTATTTTCACATCATCAATTAATTTATTGTATTGGTCAATCTTTATTAGCATGTTCTATTGTTTCTGTTTATATTATCCGTTTGATTTGTAGAATATTTCAAAAAGATTCAACAGAAAAATCGAATTTATTGTTAAACATTCCTACAATATACTTTCTCTGTTGGTTACCATTTAATATTATATTTTTGATTTACAAAATTACAGATTATGAAATTTTAATGAGCTTTGATATATTTGTAAGTGGTTTCAAATATATTCATCCTATTATAATATTTTATTTCTTATGTAGATGTGATAATAATTTTAGAGCTTGTTGTAAAGTTCTATGTAATTATCAAACTTCTGATATAGAATTAGATGGTACTTTTGAAAATGTTGATTTTAAATCAACACAAATAACAACATTAATTTAGGTTTATGTAAAACATAATTCAATTATTAAAAAGTGAAATTAAATATCTTGTCATGTTTCTTTTACAATTGTCAGTTCAAAGGCAAGAGTCTGCTATTCAAACTTTAGGAATTATAAACGTTCAGAATTACATGAATAGAACGTCTGAAATACTGAAAAAGTAAATTCTCGAATCGTGGTTTATTTAATCAGCCGGTCTTTGTGCACCTGACAGTAAGTGAGCGTTTCTTGTCAAATGCAAGAAAAATTCTACAAATGCACAGATATGAGAAATAAGTTGCTATTTTGTTAATAAAAAAAACGTTTGCTATCATTGGGGCATTTATCATAATTTTAGTAATATGAAATGCCTAAAAAGCTATCTCGAAGGTACAATTTTACGATGTAAGTCTATAATCGATAACATCAATAATATATAAATCATCTTCGAGTATCTACATAGGAAATATCAATATTTTAAATTTAACATAAAGCTTGTGTCTAATATACCACTTTTATATAAAATAAATAAAAGCATAAATTCAAAGTTGTGTTTTCCTTATTATGTTAATCTAAATCTCCTCTACAATGCAAATATCTGCTTATAAATATTAAAAAGTGTCTAGAACTGGTTACTTTTTGACAAAAATATTGTTTAGAATGGCGATGACCCTCCCACAGTATTCCATTGTAAACAACAAATTTAGCTGTAAACATGCTTATAAATTTGATATTCATTTTAGTTAAGGACCTTGAGAAAACGCATTAAAATTAGAAAAGAGTTTCTAGATTCAAGTCTAACTCCGGGTTAGTGATTTAATACAGAGTTACTGTACACAGTGAAAAGGAATCTGTTATTCTAACTGAAGAATGATGGGATTAGCAACAACGGTAAAAGTGGATGTAAGGACGGTTTAACTAAAATTGGAAAGGTCTCGAAATCAATTGGGTGTATATAGAAACAATTATTTGACAATTTTAAATTAAACAACCAGTTTTATGAATGTAAACAATAAATTTAGACGCAACTTCATGATAATATCGAATCAACAGATAAATAACTAATGTACGGTAGTGGATTAAATACAATAATACACAGATTGTTTGTAGTGATATTTCCATTTTAAAGGGGAAATTTAACTTTTTAGCAACCCTTCATTTATAAATTGAGTAGAGAATTGGCAGTCCCTGGCGCATTCACCATTTTTCAACTTTAAGCGTTCAACTTTTTTAATTCAAAAAAATTGTTAACAATTTCAAACTTTTTTGTTATTTACATTATCTATCTACAATCACTTACCATAATTATATGACATTTTGGGAAAACTGCCCCATTACACCTGAAAAAAAAATAGATAAAATTTCACATTTCCTACTGATTAATCTGTTTTGTTAATTTGTAGATAAATTTATCAAAATGGTCTCATTAAAAGCTTCTGTTACGATTTAATATCTGATTAGTTAAGTGGCATTTAAACAAATTAGTTTCCAAAACAAACAAAAATCGAAATCTATCAATAATACCATATGTTCTAATCATAAAAAATAAACTCTAATTTTAATCATCGGAACGAGATAATTTTTTTATTTTGATTGTACTTTTAAGGGTCTATGCAAACGATGGCATTTTATCGCGCTAATAACGCGCGGTTACCACTGCAAACGCGCGCGCTACAACTGAGAGTTTTTGGTCAGAGACTCTTCAACAGTAGTAAGATGGCGTCAATCGAGACAATACTGCTAAACAGTGGATTTGATACTGTTTTTAAAAAGAAACCGTAAAAATAAATTTGGCACACTTCTTCCGATGCATTCCTTTCTGAAATTTTGTTAGAATATTCAGGCAATCGTTTCATTTTCAGTAAAAACAAAAGCAATGCTCATGCGCATTAGTACACGGTGCCTGCGCGTTTCTATCGATACAAACGTAGCTATGACGTCATTTTTACGAGCTGCAACCGCACGTTTTACGAACGCGCGAATCAGTGCGATAAAAAGCCATAGTTTGCACTGGGCCTAACACAAACTGCTTTACATAGCTGACATTTCTTTGTTTTATTTTGTTTTCGGTTTTTTTGTAAGGCTGAACTGGAATTTTGTATTTCAACAATAGAGCATTGTTGAACATATGTTCAGATAAAATTAAATCAGCTTTATAATTTTCATACTTGTCAGAAACAATAAAATTTTATACAAAACAAAACAAAAAAAAGTATTTTTAACTGTGATATTCATAAAGTTGTTTTATGTTATCATTATGGTGGCTTATCAAAAATGCACATCTGATTTTTTTTCATGCTTCATAGTTTATCCTCTGCCTACAGTAAAAATAGCAACTGGGATGATGAAAACAACCACACAGAAAAAGCAGATACAAATTTTCTAACGTTACGGTGGCTTCCTCATGTTTCACTGATATTCAACATAAAAGAAGACTGTTTCTTTTTAAAAATTAAAAAGAGTCGCAAACTCATCAACTGAATTTATAATTTCAATATTGATATACAGAATTCATTACATTGAAGTTGATTTGAAAGCTTCTCTATAAAATTTATTGAAACTGTAATAAATACAACTGGAATTTGTGTTGTTTTAGTGAGATATCTGTAACTATTTTTCATCAAAAGGCAAAAACTGGAAAAATACACCAACAGAAAACTTGTTTAATTAAACTTTCATACAAAGAAGTTTCTGTGGAATATAATTGAACGTTGGATATTTCCAACGAAATAAGCAAATCTTTCAAATTCACATAACAAAGTGACTATTGTGGGTTTGTAAAGTATTGCAATTTTAAGCGATACACAAACAACTTAGATTTGTAAACAAGATATAGGTCAGTAGGGGGATGGTTGACGACACAGACAAAGAAGCTTACATTCTGTTACTTTATTTGGCATATAATACATTTCCTTTGTAAAGCTTCTCATTTTTTTTCGATATTGCAGAAATAAAGATTCATTGAATGGCAGTTAAATTTCGTTTTTTTTTCCATTTCAATTTCACTTCCTGTCGAAATATTATTAAATTTATCACAGATTAGCGACCACAGGCGGCAAAATGCTTGAATGCGTCAATTTAATAAGTTACGAAAACTTCTATATACCTACACAGTTCAATCAAATTTTGAAAGCAACCAGCAATTTTAAGTTTATCGTTTGATAAATTCGTATCGAAAAGACAACAAAACGAAAGTTCGTTATAATACAATAGCGTTTAAAATTGACAATTTTTCATAAACACAATTTTCCAGTATGATCAAAACAGAATAAACTTGGAAAATTGACAATTTTTGATCAGAAACGTGTCTATGTTGTATATTGACAGGCAAAGATAATTTCTTCTATCTTCCTTTTATAGTCACCAAAAAAAAAACAAGAAAAATTATTAAAATACAACAGCTTTAGTGGGGTGAAAATAAAATAAAACCCTCCAGACGTCGTTATTGTTTTAGGAAATTATATTAGCTATTAAAATGGCAGTAATAAACTTATTTAATAATAACGGAACGCACGAAAATCATCAAAATTCTAGGTTTTAGTGGATAGTTTTCTGTTATCATGTGGCTCAGTTTATGGCACACAATATGAAAGATGATCATGTTAATGGAAATATGGGGCGATAAGTCGAATCACATTAAATCACGCCTTGTTTGAAGTTCACTCTTATTTTTTCCAAGCTTACCGAAAACATTTGGCGTACATCAAAATTTGTGTGCGTTTGAATGATGCCTGCCTGTAGAATTCTCGGTAATCAGAAAATGTCGATTTCATAGAAAAAATCTGAATCATCCAAACAAATCTGACGTTATCATTATAATATTTATAGATATTGAACAAATGTTGTTTCTCCAATATTGAACGCTACTTTTCATAGATGAATATCGATCGTACTAGTTAGGCGTCTTGTTAGTTATAACAATATTTCATTGGAATAATAAACAATATTGTAATAACAGACATGTCAAGAATCAAAATGATTTATATGATAATCCCTTATAAATATGGAAAATGTCTAATCTTCCTTATAAAACAAATAATGTGAACTAATTCCATATGTTTTATTATAATCTAGGCGACAACAAAAGCTCTAAATCAAATTGAAAGGAAAACGATTAGTGGCAAAAATGTTGGAATGTGCCTTCGACACTCCTAATACCGTCCTTTTAGGAAAAAATTAAACACAAATTTAATGGAAAAGAATATTACTCTGTTAGAGAAAAAATAGAAAAACGTTATTGCACATCAGCACAATACGTAATAGAATCTTTTTACGCAATTCAGTAGAAAGGATTGGTCGAAAAATACGACACTAGTATTGAAACATTTTCCCTTTTAGAGAAGCCAAATGAAATTGCTATAAAACTAAAAAAAAATTAGTTATAGGTACTTTTCGCTTTGTTGAATAGAATTTTAGTGTTATCGGATGGATTGTTTGAAGTCCTCGATTAGGATTGGCTTTGATTGAATACCTATTGTTGTCATATATATGTATTGCTAGAAATGTCGCAAATTAATGCCCGTATCCTTTTACTAAAACACCCTTTTAATGGAAGTTTTGTCAAATATGTAAATTTAGGGTTCATTTGAAAACAAACGCAAATCCTATACATCATGTTATACTTATGTTGTATCTAACTATTATCATTATCAGGGCTGTGTTAACAAATTTGAGCGCCTTGGGCTAAAAACAATTTGGTGCTCTGATTACATTGGATTAAACATCTATTAGATAGTTCTTCAACATTTTAATGTACCTACATGATGCGCACCTGATCTTCGCACAATTATCCCATAAGGTTAACAAGGGCATAATGATTCTAGTCTTGATATTTTTAATCAGCCGACAGTCAATTAACCTTTACCGTCCTATAGCAAAAAAATTTCTTTCAATTAGTTAAATATAGTGACTAGCGTTCCTGAAATTAATAAAAGTTGGTTGAAAGAGAACGGTGAAGGAACAATAGGATAAAACAATTAAAACAACTTTGATTTACTTACGCTATGAGGCGTTTCTTATAAAACCCTAAAAAAAAAAATGTTTTGTTATAGTCACCTTTACATGATCTAAACTAAACAAAGATGACTCAAAAGTTGTAATTAGACATTGTAATCAGTTTACACGTAAATATAGCTCTAAGGTTATTGATAATAAGAGTTGTTTATACTAATTTTCTAAAATTATATTTTGACCTTATTATTGTTAAGTAATTCCACGAGGATCCAAATTCAATGTAATTAACAAGGTTTAACAAACAGTACAAAAGCATATATATTGTAGTTTACAAGTTAAGCAAAAGATGTTGTAGTGGTTGTAACAAGATACCACTAATCAATAACATGAACGTTTGCGAAATGATCAAATAGAAGCCTAAT
>JAZBGY010000814.1:8090-38854 GCA_037414755.1 Lydus trimaculatus | reverse complement strand
CTCGACCGGAATTCGTGTCTAGATTATTATTAAAGATTAACTTAGACCGGAGTTCGAGTGCGTCCATATTTAGAAATTAGAAACTGAAAAAGCTTTGCTTGGTGATTTAAGCAATATTAGTTGGCGCATCCACCAATTTGATTAAAAAAGCTATATAGCGCTATTTTGTTAATCTCGATCACACCATCCTAATCCCAATCTTCAAAACCAATCAGTTATTGTTAGAAAGTTAGATGCTTTTATTGTTTAATTTATAAATTATTTCTTACATCTCTTCAATGTATTGAAGCATAAATTTGTGATTAAAATTTAAAATGACAACAACAACAATAATAATAAACAAAATAAAATCGAGTAAACTAATTAATTTTTCTACCTGTTGATATGTTGAATTGAAGCTTGTTTCATAATTTGCAACTGACATGATATTTCTCGGCCATCGGGGATCTTGACAGCATAGATAAAAATTGAAATGTGCTCGAAATACACCACTGACACAATATAGAGCTACTGGATTAACACAGGAATTCAGAAAACTGTAAAACGCCAAATATAAAAAAATAATAATAATAATAGATAAAACAGTTTTTCAGCGGGGTAAAATAGGTTTCATATTCCTATTTTTTTCCCAACGTAATTTCAAGACAAACCATAGACAGTTAAATCAATAATTAGTGTAATTCTGGACGAATTCAAATGTTATGGGCGTTACAAGAAAAGAAGCCGACCATTTTTACATCGTCACAAAATCGATACACCTGATGTACGTTTTTGTAGTTGCGTAAGCCTCTTTGAATTACGAAGCCTGAAAAACCGCCTTCTTCGAAACAATTTTTTTTTTTAATAAACAAGTTAGTAACGTAATTAAAGTCGATATTGAGATCAAGACAGTGTTATTTCTAGTGTTAATCATTTGTTGATGATGAAAATAAAGCAATAGACTTGTTTGATAAACCCTTATCATTCTATAGCAATGAGTTTATTGAATGATAACTTTATACTCCCTCCGTCCGAAAATATGGTATACATTTAAAATAAATACCGAGATAAAGAAACAATAAATTGAAAACTCAAATCAATTAGGTTTATCCTTAACTAAGGGGTTAGTCAAATGAATCACATTATTAAGTGGCATTCCCAAGTCTACACTTTTTGATATTTTTAAGCAAGGAGGTAAAACATGTATTCCTATTAAACAAAAATTTGCTAATACCAATTTAAATTATTTGCTAAAACTGTAAATGTATACCATAAATTCGGACAAATATAAGTCTGAAATGTATACCATATTCTCGGACAGAAGGAGTAATTCTTTTATAAGTTTAATTGTTATTATTGCTTTTACCTTAAACAAAATCCTATAATCTTTATAGCATGCCACCAATCATTATATTCATCTTCAGCAAATGGATACAGATGGAACCATAACATGAAGACGTGATGTAGTAGAAAACAAATAAAAAATACTGAAATATAATTTAAGTTTTGAAAAAAAATCTTGTTAATTTCATAAATACAGCACTGAAATTTCAGCAAGTTCCTAACTAAATTGTAAATCAAAGGCTAATGGTTGTATTTCTAGACACTGTTCATTATTGGCAATAAATAGAACAAATAACAGACATTGTAAATAAAAGATAAATGTAAAGACTAATCGATATAACGAATCCGAATGGACAAACTGTAATTAAGTAGACAGACAGATACAAAACAATTGGACGATATAGAACTCGTTTACAGGAGCATACAGTAGAAATTGTGCACGTGTTTTTCATGGATATTTACTGTTTTTTTCTGAATGAGTTGTTTCAAAATTCAAAAACAAACTTAATTAGGAATCTGTGAAACTTGAGATTGCCTAACATGGTGCATGCAGCATCAGTTGTATCTTTCGCTGTGAAACTGAGGATTTTATTGTAATGTTTGAAACTCTTGGATGTACCAACATATACATGGATTCAGTCTATTCAACAAACTTTCCTAGACAAATCAGATACTTTGAGCAAAGTACAAAATTCATATTTATTTCTTACCAATGGAATCCGATTTTTTTTTTTGTATGGAACAAAACTACCTACATATGTGAGCCGTCTGTTATGAAAGTGGAAGTTCACTTTTGAGTCATTGATTCTCTAAATTAACATAAGCGGTTCATATCATTCTTGTTCTCATTTAACTCCTTGTCAATGATGAGATCCGAAAGTTCTAACAGATAAGACAAGAAACACTCTCAGAATTGCCCCATTGCGTCGTAATGTTTTACTCATTAATTATTCTCTCTATACAGTCTTTCTCATTTCGTATAATAAATATTGCAAATTCAATTAAAGCAAGCAACTATAATCTTTCACGATATTCGTCTTCAATACATCTTAAAGTTTAGGTTTAATGTAACATTAGTCAAGACTGATTCGCTTTGATAAGTCAACAGTAACGGTACCAAATATAAGATTGTTTTGATATTAAACATTAATTAGTTGAATTAAAGCAATTATCTTTCTAGAATACAGATATGGTATCAATGGATAAAACTGGTTTAAATCTGTTTAACTCTTAATTATCAACTGGTATGGCTGAAAATGTTTGTAAAACATGAATGTCTAGTTTAATCTATCCCATACATTTTAGTTTACTTATTTTTAAGCTTTTATTCTTTCAGTTTCTAGCGGAACAATGTTTGCAATTTCATTTTCTATTTAATTAGATTTTAATAATAAGTTGAGTATATCTAAGATTTATCTCGGAACGTACATAATTAGGGGGCTTGCTGAAATTTCCGAATTTTCTTCAAGCTTTACAACGGTAATTATGGTTTTCCATCGGTAATATACTATCATGTCAAGGCTAATTTGAGATGTATTTCAATGTATACTACTGTTATTTTATAGTGGATCAAACTTGACTTGATTTGAAAATTTGAAAATTCTGTGTCTTTATTTAAACACTCAATATACAGACTGTCCGGTAAAGCATGGATCAAACTTAAATAAGAAATAGAGCAGGTCATAAGTTATCAAAATGACAAAACATGACCCTAATAAAAATCTCACGGTTTTTGAGTTATTTGAGATTTTTTCATACACTTTTAAAAGTTTCTACTTTGGGTCAGACTTTTAATTTCCACTCCTAAAAATTGTGATTTTCATTCTAAGTATTTTTTCCCAATTCTACCAAGGAGTGCAGCTAACGAACACAATGAACAGTTTTTGAATGGCGCTCTTGGTTTTGCGACAAAAGAATGTTGTTTTCCGGATTACAACTGTATTGACTTTGCATCGTTGCGTTGTAATAAAAGGTACTACAGGAAAGTGTACATGCATTTCAAAAAATTGTTCATTTTTTGCAGTTTCTACAATGGTATTATACTGGAACGTTTTTCTTTTGAAAAGACAGAAATTGTTGTTTTAATACGACAGTGTGTCCTTCTTAGATGATCCCAAGTTATTACAATTACGAACAATTATGCCTTTGCTGATTTCACTGAGAAAGTAGTGATTATGATTTCCTTTTAAACTAACAGAATCTTAACCATCACGTATCAGTTATTTTCACATACAAAACTGTCTACGTCAGGTTGAATGATGCTGATAGGGACGTCATTTTCAGTCTTGTTTCACTTTGTTTAACAATCTTGAGTTTCAAGCTAATGTGGTACATTCTTATCTGTGTTATTTGACTCATTTTGCTTTGTGAATTTGTACTGAAATCGCCTGTGTACAAAATTAACGACTTACAATTAGTGTGTGATTTTTTGGTTTTGACTTTTGTGATTTAGCAACCAAAGACACTCTGTAATGCCGTACACTCCTCGCGAGTATGCGCAAATGCATTTCATCTATGGCGAATGCAGAGGCAATACTTGAAGAGCTGCGTCCCTGTATCGTGAGCAATTTCCCAATGCAAGAAATGTTCATCCTGACTATCGCGTCTTTATAAGAGTACATAACTCATACTTTGACGGCTTGATTCCTGGTCCACAAGGTGGATCTGGTAGACCAGGACAGTACGACGACGAGGTGCTCGAGGAAATTGCAAAGGACCCATCAATTAGTGTACGATTAATTCAGCAGCGTACCGGCATACCCAAATCAACTGTACACAAAATTTTACACAGATATCAACTGCACCCTTATCATAGCGTTTTGTCGATTAAGGTTACAAAAACATCGTGAAGACATGGACTTTTTCTATAAAATCTTGTGGACCGACGAATCAATTTGTAAACGAGAAGGAGTCTTTAACATACACAACCTGCATTGTTGGCAACGAGAAAATCTTTATTTAATAAGAGCAAGTCGGTTCCAGTACCAATTTAAAATAAACCTGTGCAGTGTAATTCTAAATGGTCAAATAATAGGACCGTTTGACTTACCAGTGCACTGGAATGCCAATTATTATGTAGAATTCCTACAAAATGGTCTGTCCCTTTTATTAGAAGATGTGCCGATATGGCTTCGACAGAATATCTGGCTACAACATGACAGGTGTCCTGCACATTACAGTCGACAAGTAAGGCGGTATTTAGACGATACGTATTCCGGAAGATTGGATGTGCAGGTCCAATTCTGTGGCCCCCAAGGTCACCAGATTAGAATCCTTTGGATTTTTATTATTGGGGATGTACGAAAGAAATTATTTATTCTAAACAGTTTGATACTGAAGACTGAAGAGCAATTACGACGTCCCATTCATACAGCAGCCGAAGAGATCCGGTACTCGAGGAGCGCACGAGTATTGAAAAACTCATTTCTATGCAGATGTCGCACTTGCATTCAGGCCAAAGGAAAACAATTTGCACATTTGTTGTAATAATAGGTACTTTTAATAAATGTTAGTTTAAAAGGAAATCATAATCACTACTTTCTCAGTAAAATTAGAAAAGGCATAATTCTTCGTGATTCTAATAACTCCGGATCATCTAACAAGGACGTATTAAAATGACAATTTCTGTCTTTTCAAACGAAAAACTTGCAAGTATAATACCATTGTAGAATCTGAAAAAAATGAGGAATTTTATGAAATGCATATACACTTTCCTGTAGTACTTTTTATTACAACGCGAAAGCTCAAAATTTCACGATGCAAAGTCAATACAGTTGTAATCCGGAAAACAACATTCTTTTCTCGCAAAACCAAGAGCGCCATTTAAAAACTGTTTATAGTGTTCGTTAGCTGCACTTCTCGGTAGTATTGGGAGGAAATACTTAGAATAAAAATCCACCATTTGTAGGAGTGGAAATTAAAAGTCTGACTCAAGGTAAGAACTTTTAAAAGTGTATAAAAAAATCTCAAATAACTCAAAAACCGTGAGATTTATATTAGGCTCATGTTTTGTCATTTTGATAAGTTATTACCTTCTCTATTTCTCATTTCAGTTTCATCCATGCTTTACCAGACACCTTGTAGTCAAGTAGGATTTGCTTCACTATATTTTCGAAAACTTGTGTACTTACAGAATACAAAGATTAATACCATTCTAACTACATGTCGTCTAGCTTTAGCTTGTGCAACACTTTGTGTCCCTTTAATTTCACCAGGCATTTCATTTGCACTAGCATGCAAACGTATCGCCATTAATACGTAAAATGACGCAATTATACACAATGGTATTATGTAATAGATGAGGGATTTCATAGTGACATTGTATTTTGCATTTGTCACTTTACCGGTGATATTCGGAAATGGTGTACAAATGGTGATTGTCTTGTTGCTGTTAAAAAAAAGAAAAAAAAAGAAGTAAGAGAACTGAGCTTATTTTTAATTGGTGGCTAACAACACGTCGACAAGCGTTCAGGTGGAAGGATAACAAGCTGCATAATGAACTGCAGGATTTTTTTTTTATGCATCAATGTGTCCATCCTAAGCCATGAACATTATTGACTCAATTCAATACAGATTGAGTGAAATTTTATTGAATAAAAATTACACTATTTAAAAATACTTAAAAAACGGTTTTAGGTGACACGATTCTTACTTTGAAATTGATAGCATCTCCACTCGCGAACTGATAGCGTCTAGTAGAGCAATTACAGTTGCTAATAACCAGATGAAAGCAGCACTAATTACTGTCATTGGTTTTATCTAATTGTAAGAACAGAGAATTGTAATCTTTCTCTTTGTAATAGAATTATTTAATAACAATTGAACCAGTTCAGCTGATGAAGCTGTTAATGTAAATACAGATACACAAATACTGATATCTTTGGCTGTTTCTGATAATTTACAAACAACAACACCCCATGGCCAATATTCTACAGTGTACAGAATTGAAGTGAATGATACACATGTGATGATCACTAATAAATCGGCTAAAGCCAGTGAGAAAATGTATCTGCAAGAGAAAATAAAACAACAGGTGGTTAAAGAGAGAATTAGAGGTCTTTCTGGATCAAAAATACACAGATTGAGAACTAGGCCATCATGGAGATACGCCCACATCATCAAATCGTTCACAGTGGATAGTCACAGATAACGACCCGTGAACTCTATTGACTAAAGTGAAATCCCCTCCGACTAAATCGACATCGGCAAAAGTCGGGCATGTTACCAGTCCGTGTATTTTTGATCCAGAAAGACCTCTAGTTTTTTGTTAAAATAATCGTTAGTTACTGTATCTTCTAGACAGTTTAACATGATTTGGAATTGAGGTTTTTATTTGTTTACTGTAAGATAATAGCGATGATAAAGATGGATAAAAGTGGCGTAGTGTTTTGCTTTCGTTTGATTAAGCTGAAATCTCAGAGGACGTACACGTTTTCTTCAAGATAACTTAATAGCTCCACACCTTGTTCTCGTTAACAAATAAGAATTAAACAGGTAGTAAGTCGATTTTTCCTCAAGTAGTTTTGTTTTTCGTAAAATACAGTAATTTTTGAAAATCAGCTGCATTGTTTTGTTGAAATTTGTTCTAAAACACCTTGATTAAAAATCTGTAATACTTATTGTTAGCGCAAAGATTTATTATTCATACTTATCTTTGTATTTCAAACAAATGTTTATTTTCTATCTAAGAAATGATTAAAACATTGTTATTATCAACTCTTTTGAAAGTTCTAATAACCTTAAAACGGTTATAAAAAGCGAAACTTTTATTACTGATGGCATTACTGTCTACAGATGTCTCATTAAAAGTTTAATGGAGGCAAAATAGAAAAACTTACATTGAAATGAAATTGTTTTAAATGTATTTTGTGTAATTTTATGAAATAATGGTGGATGCGCCGCTCTTTGGCATTACATTGCTCTTTCAAGTTCAACAGCTCCTATAAACAAATTATAGAAAATAGGTGAAATACGTCATTTTCAGGAATCAGTTAGGCTTTTTCTACAAGTTTCTATTGTAGACATTTAAGTACAGATTAGTAGACGTTTCACGCAATATTATAGAAGTGCCTATCAAGTATTTTTGTGTTGAAGAGGTTTTTAGTTTAATATTTCATCATGCGGCAACTTTTTCTGAATATAAAATTTTCTAAAGTCTAAATGATGTTGTAACGTAAATTTGATATGAAACGGGTGACTTCAAACATAACTGGAAGCTAAAAGTAATGATGCTTATGGTACAAGCAGTTTTATTTTTTTACAAAGTCGTAACAATGAACCCCACTGAGCGAGTGCTATTTCTGCTGATATCCGTTAATCTCAAGTTAATAACAAATTTCGGTAACGAAAAGGTTAATTTCTTCTCAAATGTATTCAATATGCTCAATCGTAGTGGTCCATGTTTCAATATTGTGTAATTTTTCAAAGTTACTTAGAATTTTTCCTATTTACAAATAATTTTAGCGAGCACTTCCAGTACTATCGGATGCATTTATCAATAATCTTTGGTTAATCCATCTCCTACATAACTTAACATGATTTGGAATGTAGATTTTTATCTGTTTAATGTGAAACAATAGCCATTATAAGGGTGAATAGAAAAGACGTCGCATTTTGTTTTCGTTTCGTTCTATTGAGATGAAATCTGAGAGGATTTGTAGGTTTCCTTGTAGGTAACTTAAGGACTTCTCAATTGTTAATTTATACAAAAAGACCAGGTTGATTACAGGAATATACTGTTGCCGTTGGTGAATAAGTGATTAAACATTCAGACTGTATGTGCAAAATGGTGGATGCACCAAGTAATTTGTTGCTGAAAATTCTGGTTTTACTGCTCTTTGCAGAGTTATAATGACCTTTGAGAAGTTATAGCGAGCAAAAATAAATCTTCAACGTTCAACTTTTCCTTTTAGCAAGGTGGGAAGTGTAATTTGTATTGTTGAACGTATTGTTATGTTTACAAGTTTCATTAATAGTTGTTTGAAGATTCAATACAAAAATTTATATTGAAATTAAATTGCCTCTCGTGGATTTTATATCATTTTATGGATGCGTACACCTCCAGAGACACATTTGTTTCCTAATCTCGACAACGGCCTAAAGAAAATAAAGTATGATAAGCGAAATACTTGTACGTGACTTCGAGGAACAGATGTTTCATATAATGTTTTAGATGCGTTTGATAAACATCTCTTCCTTTGGGAGTCTCTTTGCCTAATGTTTCATAAACTTTTTTTATCTTTGTATATAAAGTTCGACTTGTTGATGTCTGTACTTAAATTTTGTATATAAAATGTTTAACCGCAATTTCTATTAAAAGCTTTTCAAAATTAGTTAGAAAATCTCTCTTTCAGTTCAAGGTATTTGACTCCACTTTTGTGTCTACGATGTGCCTGTCTTCTTTTGCTAGATGTGAAAGATTAAAGTTTAAGACAGTCGGTGGTGTCAGTCAAAACAAATCAAATAAGCAAACGGCTTACATTTACCAAAATGTAATCACATTCCTCTTTGTGTCGGAATTTCTACTTAAAAATTTCAATCAAAGTTTTATCGCATTTTCAGTAACATATTGGAAAATAAAGTTTATGTTCTAGTTGTGGGTATGTCTGGTAGGTTTATTTGAAAACGATACTTCAATGTCAATTTTTCCATTTTATTATGATACTACCACGTATTTACCGTAATTTTTAGGCAATTTATCCTAAACTTATCCGAAAGTTTCAGAGTAAATTTGCCAACGATTCCATACTTACATTAATCAAAATTAACTGAGTATTGGAAAACTTGAAAGTAGTTTTGAAATACTTCTTGAACATTTTATTGCTCATACGGTAGTGGTGGATGTCTCGAATATACATACTGTCATGAATACTCATCTCTCTACTACAAGAAATGGATAATTAGGACATAGAATAATAAGCATGTGGGTTACATTGCCCAATGCTGTATTAGCATTTGATGATACTGAGTCTGGGTAACCGCTAGTCTGTCACTATATGAATAGGCGTCACACACAAGTGTCACACAAGTCAAACACGAACTTAGTTGTGGGTCCAAGAGCCTAAAGTGTTAGAACCGGTAGCATATAACTACTACACTCGACGTATCCACCAAAATTCAAAAGTGAATTAGGATCGGCATCGTATTACTACTGTTGTTAACATAATGATGATCATTTCGTTGTAAATAAAAATTAGTTAATAAATACAAGTTAGTCACACATAGTCTAACTGTCAGCTCTACCAAAGAGAAAGTTGTGACAATGCCACAGAATATTAATACTAAACAGAAGGGTCACTCGAACAAAGAAATAAGAATTAGAGAGAGATGAAAGTGCACTACTGATTTAAAGGGCCATTCGTATACATTCGGATACATTCGGTGTTTCTGTATATTTCGCTGGTCACGATTGGTCACGATGTTACTCAAGAGAGAAACAAAGAGTGCTAATTTGTCAAAAAAACATAATAAATGAAAGTTTTTAATGTAAAATACAAATACATTTTTCTTTTACATCTCTATTTGTGACATGTTTAACATTCGCATCTCTAATGCACTACTGGTTTAAATAGCCAAGGTCACTGGCATACTAGTCGAAAGATCAAAGGTTCCGCTCGGAGTGACGCTTCTGTAGAAGTATTAATATTCTGTGACAATGCTACTGATATGAAATGAAAACCTTCACAGTAAATCTCAATTTTCATGTATCACTGATTCTGACACAATCTAATAAGTTAACGTCAGAGCAAGTTATTGATTTTTTTTGTAGCTTTGCGTCTTCTAAACGTTTTCGTGTTTAGATAGCTTAACATAGATTTACTGTGAATTTATTCCAATTACAATGAAGGAAGGTCTTAAGAACTCCACAACTGCTTTTTCTTTCTTTCTTGATAAAGAGTTTTGTTGAACTTCAAGTTATTCTTTTTAAAACAATTCAACCCATTTACTTGTAAACAGTATAAAATGTATAATATTGAGCCAAACTGAAGATTTGACAAAATCAGCAGCTTTTAATGTGTCTTAAGAATTACTTATGAGTACTAAATTAATAATTAGAATTTCTTTCAAATAATTTAAACTGTTACGGTAAATTTCAATTTTGTTGTTGTTTTTCGTAAAGATTCCTGCTTGAATTTCACGTCAACAAAAGCATCAGACTTTTGAGTATAATCGACGATCGATACAATTTATTGTAAAATGGTGAATCCTTACTTGCTTTCAACTTGATAATGAATTTACAGTACACAATGAGGAAGAGTTTTTTTTTTGTGAAATTTAATCAATTAAGATTAATGACAGTCAATTGATATTAATTCAAATACGTCATAACCAAAATTCCGATTTAGCATTAAATATTCAACACTTTCAAGAAGTAATTGGGTTTAACACAATAATGGCGAATGTACAAAGTTTACAGAAGAATGGAGTTTCCTTGTTTCAACACCGACTGTCTACTGAATTTACTTCAATTGATCTTGACAATAATGAAGAATTGAAAGTCTTTTATTTGTAGCTGTATTTAGATTGCTACGAATTGGCTATTTGAATATTAGAAATTTCGAAATATTCTACTTTTGGAATGCACATTTGTAAAATTCGTCACATTGTAAGAACCTAGAGATTCTCGGTGCTCTTGAAATATTTAACATTGGGAAAACTATTTCAGTGGAATTTTTAATTCGTTGTTCATTAATGTGTTCTGTTGTTTTTTTCATTATTTAGCATTCTTTCCAGTTTATGATATTTATTTGGAAAAGAACGTTATTTTGCTAGAATTGCTTTGAATTTGATTACAAGTTCTATTTTTTTTTTCAAAATGCTTGGAGGTAAGTTGTTCTAAAAATGGTGGGGGCGCCAAGAAAACGTCTTTTTTTCTGGTAAACTTTAACTGTTTGCTGCTTCATAGTTACTCGATGTTTCACACAATTTCTATTGAAATTCATTGAAGATTGTGAATCCTTACTTGCTTTCAAGTTTATAATAAATTTTACAGTAATCACAATAAAGGAGCGATAAACAGAGGAACACAGACCTTCGATTTAGCTTTGAATATTCAATTCTTTCGTGATGTAATTGAATTTGACGCAGTAATAATGGATGTACCGCGAGCACATCTATGTCTAGCAGAAAAGAAAAGAGTTTTGTTTTGTTCAACATCATAGATTTTTACTAGAAAGCTTTTAATCAATATCCTTTCTCTTCAAATGATCGTAAAGAATTACAAGACTTGTGCAAACACTTATCTCCTTCAACAATTATAGTTTAGCTTTATCACAATCAAAGTTTCCTTTTACAAGTAATTCTATGTATCTACAGATCAGACGTTTATTGCTAATTATGTGAGATGACGTACTATTTCCTTTTTGACAATAAGCATGCGTTCCTTCTATTAGAAAATTGCATTCTTAAGGGTCGACTACATTGAGCTACTTCAGTCGCTAAATGCTGGCGATTTTAGACGCTGCGACCAAATTCACTGCGTGTAATATCGTGTACTGACTTTCGTCGCTGTTGCGACCGCTTTTGCGTCGCACAAGTGATGGCCAGCTTGTTTGGGATCCGGAGAGTAGGGGTGGGTGGTTATAATTATTACCCAAAGGGGGTAGTGATAGACCGAACTACTTAGTATGGGGTTCGCTATTCTTTATTTCTTTTAAATAAAAAAAAATTAGTTCTCGACCGCCAAAGTACTTTAACGTTTACAAAAGATAATGATAAACCGTTATTACAAATACGGGTTCTAATCACGTAATTAATTTAAATAGATAAATATTAATATGAAAGACTTCTCCTGAAGAACCAGGTTTGTCCAAAATGGAGGGTCGATGTAAAATTACAAAATGGCCGTCGGTGATAATGACGTTATCAGCGACTTATCAGCCAGTTACCAAGAATTAACCAACCATAAAAAAGAGAACCATAAAATAAAAAGGAACCATAAACAAAAAGAACCATACACAAAAAGAACAACCATAAACCAAAAAGAACCATATAGAAAAACCCTAAAGAGAAGTTAATGTTAGCAAAAAACAGTTATGAAGATTGTATTACGTTACCTCAGTTTTTCGAGGGTTAGATATGACTCGCTCGCTATCACACTGAGGGTGCACGGGCAGTGCATAATAAATCCGGAATATTTTCCGTTAAATTTATTGCTTTTCGCCACACTCGGCACAACAAATTTCTTTATAATCAAATCAAATGTTAATCCTCCACCAGGAGATTTATTTTTCTATCACGAAGAAAAATTACTTTCACTTGACTGAATTTTGCACTGTACCCTTCAACGTTCAGCAGCAAAAGAGAACGAGATCCTGTCAAAACCAGACAGCGGAAGACCGACAGGCTGATAAAAATACTGCAGCAGGTTGATAACAATGCGGACTTTACGTTTGAATTAGAAGACCATAAACAAAAACGTGAAATTTGTAGAAGTCCGCCACTGACGTGTTTCCTGCTACAATACTACCAACCCGCACGGACTCCACTTGACAGATGTTAGTTGAGGTTAGCAAAACATAAACAACAATCAACAAATATTACAAACATTAACAACAACAGTAATAGTACAAGGAGAATGAGCATTAAAAGCAGACGAATTCCCGGAGTGCTCACAACCGGTACTGTGCCACAATAAAGAGGAAAAGATTCTGATTTACTTCTTTTTGTAGTTCACAACGAAAAATGGACAAAACTAAACAAAACAGAGGAACATGAGCCCTGACATCGACATGGGCTGCTCACCCCCATATCGTGAAACCATTGACAACGACTTCATGCCGATTCCTAGCAAGAATCCAGATGAAATTATAAAATTTTGTAATTTTATTCTAATTATTTCGGGTGGTGTTCGTCCGAGTTTCTGTGACGGTTTCGAACCGTTACACTGTGTTGCTTTGTTCTCTACATTATTTGCAACACATGAGCAGAATTGCCAATTGACGATTTTGCGTCAGATCTACCGTTAACGACTTGGCAAATTTTTGTCACTGTGTGTAATCGACACTACTAGACGACCTACCTCAATTGTTAGCGTCCAGTGATCAAAGTCGCTCAATGTAATCGGCCCTTTAGAATTGAGGAAGTTTTGGTTCTATCAATTTTGTTTCGGAATATTTGAATTCAACTTTCTAACTAATTGGTGTCGTTGAATACAAAGCTGTATGATGTTCTACATTCAACAGGTCTCCCTGACAATTGAAGTCGAAACATTTCTGAATAGCAAACCGAGAAACGTTTTGTCAACAAGTTTCATTAAATCTTGAAGAGATACCTTTCGAAAGTATTTAGGAGTTGTTATTGTTGTTGTCATTATGACTTTCAATACCAAAACTCACTACTTAAAAGTTTGGACGTATGTCTTTCTTTTCATTTACGATAATTTAGTGATATTTTTGTGATTTATCGCTATTGGTCAATACAAAAACTTTCTAAAATTAATCGCATTTCGGCCACATTTAGAAGATCATTAGACTAAATTTTCGTGCTAACTGTTTTAGATTAGTCCGAAATTATGATGTTTTATTCATGTCCTCAATTTCTTTTCGTTAGTTGAATGTCATCTTAATTTCACTTTTAAATGCGGCAGATCAATCTTTATATAAAGTGACAGCTTTTTCCTTTGAAATAGTGGATAAAATTTAATAAATTCGTGTCAAAGTTGAATACAAGACTTGTAGAAACCTAAAAACGGCGATTATTGGAAGTGAATCTTTCCTTTTTTCAGGTCTTTCGTTTCAAATTATGCATTAACTACCAGTAGAGAAGTGAAATTGTACAGTTTCATCTGTTCTCAGGTTTGATTGCGGTAGAAAGACTCCATGAATACATTCTTGTCGTTGCTAGTTCGACTCGTCTTTCAAATGATGCTATCCTAATACGGTCATTAAATCTCGTCTATTAAAGGTTAAGATTGCTTACAGCTCTAAAATTTTTATTGAAAGACAATGAGTGAGATCTTTCTAATAAAAATAGCCGTATTTAAATGACTTTAATTAAAATTCTAAGACACAATTGAAAAGAGATGAAAATAACAAAAAGTCCATCTAGAAAGTACTGCCCTTCCTCTCATTATAACTTTCAGAGCTTTTCGTTTTGATTTTCATCTCAAAAAAATTAGAAAATTATGGAATATCGACACTATTTTCCTCTCATCAAATTCATTACGTATTCATATAGACTTACGTGTTTGGTACGTTTCTCATAGCTCTATGCCGTAGAAAGATCACAACCAATGTTCCATTACCCAAAACACCAACAACAAAAATTATGAAAAATACAACAGGAACGATATAAGTTTCTGGACGTTGATCGTAAGGTGTATAATAATTGTCTGGATCAATTGTTGATATTGGTGTTAGATTTGTTGAAAAATCATCATTAATTGTTAAAGAATCATTAACTCTTAATCGTAGATAATCCATTATTTAGCTGGAACAAGATTAACAACAATCAATTTCAGTTAAACTTTTACAAATTCGTTACTGAAACTTTCAATATAAGACTTAAAGTTTCAGTACCTTGACCCTAGTTCAACTTTAACATAAGCAAGTCGAATAGGGGGTAAAAAATTGTTGGCATGTAAAAAGGACACTGTTTTATATATACACAAAAACGATAACAGTAAAACACGATTTGTTTAGTCTGGTACCACAGGCCAACAAGATCCAAAAGCATTTGACGAATCAAATATGGTGAAGGAGTTTATACCGTTGTTTATTACACACCTTTGTCTACCGAATCACTCCTGTACAGCATTTCTACCACCCTATTTCACACCGTTATTGAGTCTTAAATTTTCTTCTATCGCCTTGTCATACACGGTATGTAATTTTTTTTATCCTTAACAGCATCTGTTTGGTTAAGCCACCCAATTGTCCACTACGTAAATTGGTCTTTGTTTGAATAACTAATGTCTCGCAGATATTCCTCGATAACTTTTGGTTATTGATTGTTTCCTAATAACCGATTAGTTAAGGGCTTTATTGTTTTGTTAATGTGAGAATCGATTTATGGAATTAAGGAAAACAAGCTATAAAAGCTCTTATTTTTGATGGTCTATTCATAAATGCTACCTGAAACAAAAAAATGTCACGAATCCTTTATGTTGTTTCGATGATATTGTTATGTATTTGATGACAATTTTAATCGTAGGCGTGAAAAATGAGGAAAAAGCAAAATTTGAATAGTTTCCGCACCATTTTCTTTCTCTGTTTAAAGACTCACGATTTAGATAGAAATCCTCTACCTTTTTTAACCAAAAATGGCGACTATTCCTGCGGCTATAACCAATAGTTTTGAAGTTTTGCACCATTTTTTGTGCCTTTTCACCCCAATACCGCATAAACTATCTCTCACAACCTCAATAGATCAACAGAGACGTCCTTCCGGGTATTTTCTGTCAGTATACGTTAGAACTCAATATTGACTGAAATACGGCTAAAAACTCTCTGAAGTTAGTACGACGTGAATAAATTCTATGGTAAGAACCTGAAAAGTAAAATATATTAAAACTCTATTTGCGTAGGTGCAGACGTTTAGTTTAGATATTGAACATCCGGAATACGACAATATTTCCCGTAATAGATGAACATCCGTTGTATTTCCTCAAAAACAGTTTAATAGCTTTATGTTAATAAATCTCTATAATGCCCCTCTAATGGCTAAATTTAGTAACGAATCGATAAATATGTATGTCTTATTCTTACAGACAGGAAGGTTGCTAGCTCTTCAGTCTAGTTTTGTTTTCTTTTCTAAATATAACGCAATGAAATTTGCATTTAATTACTCTTGGTAATGTGCTAAAGTAATACATTACCGGATGATGTAAGAACTATCGACAATAGACTGTAAATTGGATGCAATTGCGTCCATAGTCCTGTAACACCGATACTTTATAGTTACAGGTGGAAGAATGAAATATACCTGTTGATTTCAGTGATTGCATTTATTCGTTATCATCCACTTGTTTATCACTTACTTCTCAGGTTCCACGCAACTTTTCAGCCTTTCAAGAATCGCATTTCATCTGTACGTTACAAATGTTTTACATAGGTCTCATTGAGATGCAGCTTAAATGCGTAGGGCATGCATTGTATCATTGCATTCTTGCCTCACCTGTTTGTAAGATTAGATTTTGAACTCTCCAGCGAGATATAATTTGCTACTATACGCTGATAATACAGGAGCGATTTTAAGGATGAATAATAAAAAAACTTCTGTCGTTCTCTCTAAATTGCTTCGAATTATGAAAAATATCGTAATAATGAAGGCAAAAAAAGAGGGTGTGTGTATTGAGAATAAGTTTTTTAATTCAGTGGTCGGAAATCGTGGTTCTGAGAAAGAGATCTAATCATAGTTACTTGTGTTTATCAATTGGTTGGTGATTTCATTCGTAAAATCACTCAGTTGAATTGAATAGTTTAAAATGATGAATGCACTAGGTGAAAACTATTGGTCGACACAATACTAACATTATCCGGTTGAAACTATTTCTGTACAAACAGTGCTGAAATTGCATAACTGTTACTTTGATTTGTGGTCGTATTTCCGATAACCTTCCATCAATAATCTGTGCATGTAATTTTATTTACATTCAAACAGTTTTTATTTTCTATTTTTCACAGCGAAACTCATATTTCCTCGATTTCACAAATAAAATTTAATAATTCTACTAACAATCACTGTATTAATCACTTATCCTCAATACCTGACAGTGTATTTAAACATCAGATTATCGAGCTTAATGTACTTTCTAGAGTTTCTAGTAAACGTACATTATAAAATTGTAGTCTGATAACGTTCTACATTGGCAAAGTTGATTGATTAGGGTTGCCAGAATAATGACTAAATCTTAAAGGGGATTTACAACAATTTTAGAGAAAATTACGCGTGCTTCTTAGAATTTGGTCAAATAATCGTTGTAAATAGTGGGAATGTAGTATTTCATATTCAGAAACTTATGGCTTGTCACGACACCTTGATCACAAGATGATGACATTTTTTTTGCACTGCTCTACTGATCTCCAATCTGCCTTCGCGAATCTTTGATTACAATTATTATAAAAAGTCTGAACAAGAACATTACCACATGTTTTTCATGTGAAAATGTATCTTTTGTTTTCATTTTAATACCTGTTTCATTTGTTACAATTGAAACCTTACGTTTCAATGATCTTTTACGGAATTTACTTCAAGTTGGATCTACGCCTTGGATGCTGTCCAACGACTACATCAGATGTATTTTTAACTTATACACGTGTACTGATCGTGAGCAAGATTGTGAATTAAAACTAATATACGAGATGAAACGATCAATAAGAAAATAACCCTCGTAGATGTACAGCTCTATAACAAATAATAGTAGAACTTCCCCATTACAACTGAATGTAAAAATGAAAATAAAAACTAAATAGTCGTTAAATAAAAACGAAGTAGGTGTTGAATTACGCCAACACTAAGTAAATATAATAAAACCGACATGAAAACCAAAAAGCAACCGCAAATGTATCAAGATTTTATCACATTGGATAATCTGATGTTTCATAAGTAAAGAAACTGTCATTCGGTAAATTTTCACAGTTCTATTTTAGTTGAATTTTCAGCTAGAACTATTTTATACTTGATTAAATTCAACTGATAAGAATATTCTACTACATATTGGCATAAGAGGCAAGGAACCTTTTCTCCAAAAAAGACTCTTCTTTAATATGATTTCAGTCATATTGCAGCTAAACGTATTACAATTCTATCAAATAGTTCTCTTTCTAAAGTTAAATGCGTGCTAATAAATGGTGTCCAGGATAATTAAACCGTATGTTTAATGGACTCCCATAACTATTTGAAAACGATGGACCTTACTATTCTCATTTCAACAATAAATGAATTACGCGAGAAGTAGATTAAGGACGATTTAGCAATCTTCTTTAATGTAAATAACGTAATCTTCCAACGAATGAGTTATTAAAAGCTTATGGATCAACTCAGGGTCGTGCAAATATGTTCGGGGGCCCGGATGCAAAGATGCAGCTGCGGCCCTTGATTAAATTATATACATGTTAGAAACAATCAAAATCAACAAATAAAGACCTAATAATTCAGTCAAAGGCTCATTTTTTGTGCCCGGGTGCGGCGCACCTGTCGCACCTCCCATTTGCACGGCACTGGATCAACTGTACAACCACTCTTTACGATTTCAAGCTAGAGGATAATTTAATTCCACTAACTTGTTGCAACCAACAATTCCGATTAATTTGAGTGCTTAGGTTAGTTTTATTATGTGTGTATTTGTACAACTATAAAATTGATTAATTATTGAATTTATTAAAGTTGTACTTGACATGAGTGACAGTTTATTAAACCACACTTTATCGCTAGTAATTAGTGATTACGTTCAAATACCGATATATAATTGAGTGAATTAAATTGATCCATTTGATACTATGACATGTCTTATTGCGCAGAAAAATTGTCTGCTGAATAATAACAATAATAACGGCCTTTCGATATGACTTCGAGGGTGCATCATCTATGGTTAGATAATAAAAGAATATTTGCCTCTTGTTGTTTAGAATATCGCTCAGTGACGCATTACTGAGTGTAGAATGCATCTTGTGATCACATAACAACCATAACATTCGGAAATTGATATTTGCGATTTCAAGTGTTTTGTACAGACCTTGTTCAGGAAAAGTGCAAACTGAACAAATTGCTCCCCAGTTATAGA
This sequence comes from Lydus trimaculatus, assembly GCA_037414755.1. NCBI lineage: Eukaryota > Metazoa > Arthropoda > Insecta > Coleoptera > Meloidae > Lydus > Lydus trimaculatus. The sequence continues at coordinate 19,809 of JAZBGY010000814.1, read as the reverse complement.
TGCTTTTGTGGCTCAGAGTTTTCACAAGAAATTAAATACCAAAGTTAAATATTTGTCAGAGTTACAGAAGACTGTAGAGAAAGGAGCGAATCTGAACAACAAGATAAAACTAAGTCAATCGTATCATTAAATTGAAAAACGTGAATTCCGAACTTTCTGTGTGATTAAAAAGGTCCTTCCAAATAATTTCCTGCATGTGTATTTAACGATTTTATAATCGGCTTTTCAGGAGAAACTTTCCATATTAAATAAAGCCCATTTTAAAAATATATAAACTGATGGGAACTTGTCAGAAGCAGAAACGGAAGTAAAAGTGAAATATATACACAGTTTTAACAGTGACCTTATAAAAAGCTTAAACTTTTGGACATTTTCATAATAAAAAACGTTGTTAATAAAGCATTCCTAATGATGATATTTATGAAAGAGCTTTTCATTTCGTGAATTAATTGTTAAGGACGGTATGGCTCTCTATAAGCCTGCCTTTTGCTGCGTTTTTTTCTATTTCTCTTCCACCGTTATTAAAAGTCTTAAAATTTCTCACTTACATTATAAGAAGTCTCCACTAAACTTTTGTATACTTTTATGAGAAAATTTCATTTTTACAGACTGTCCTAGAATAGTGTATCAAAGTTTTGTACACTTACTAGTGACATCTCTGGTTCTTATTTAGACATAAAGGATTTAGTTGTCTTTAGAAACACTTTAAACGCTATGAACAAAGAAAGTTATTTATAAGATCCGATCAATTTTTGTCTATTCTGTGCAACTATACTCAACTAACTCTTCTAATATTGTAGAACATCACTCTATCTGTTGAAGTTCTATCAAATCTTTTAGCTTTAGTGGTTTTATTAGCAAAGTACTGAAAAATTGGTTTATCTTCGCCAATATATCTGCTGAAATTTAAAACACAACTCTGTAAACTAAACTATATGCTAATCCGTCATGTCCTATATCGTTACAATCTCATACAGCTTTATTATTTGTTATGAAGCTTCTTGTCGCACCAGTATCAGACAACTTGACTGGACATTTTTACATGCATAATTTACACAATAATAGATGAACGTTTCGCTACATTGGATACGTAGAGCACATCTATTTTATCGCAACGGATAATAACGAACCAATGCAGTACGTACTATTTATAATTCTACTTCATGTCATAATGTATTGTTAACATGTAGAAACTTTATATCATAAATTAAGCCAAATTCTTTTGATAGAACATAAGATTTCTTTCAACAACGCTAATTAATATATCCTGGATATAGCGTCTTTTTTATCGTTGTGCTACTAGACTTTATGATAAGACAACCCCATAACGAAGAAAAGAGATTACGGAAATCTCGTAAAATGACTGGAACTTTAAGACCTTTGATGTGGTAGTGGTGATGTAATCTTTAAACATGTAGACAAGCTTTAATTGCTAAACCGATCTTGATATAGTTGGATATTCTACGAACGTAATGAGTTGGGTGATAGAGTCATTAAAAAAGGACCAAATTCTTATCAGATTACTTTTAATTAAGTAAACAATTAATGACGTGATTTCTATCCAACTACCAATCATTATTATTTTCGCAACAAATAAATAACTGGAAAAGAAAATACTTATAAAATTTTTAATTCTCAGAAGATGTATATTTTGTTGTTTTCCGATAATTCGTTTTAGGGTATTTTTTTTTCAAATTTACAACTTCAAATCAATTGTAGAGATTTCTATCTACTTTCTCTCTCTCTCTCTCTCTCCCTTTGTCTTTTTTCTGAATTATTTATAAATCTAAGCATCGAATTATTTTTACGTGTTACTAACGTTACATGTTTTTCAACAGATCAAACGCCAATGCGTGCGTTTCCTTATTGCTCTGAGCGCTCAACCGGAATACGTCATAAAAGCTCTCAGAGTAGATTATTGCGTGTGTTCATGGGCGCCAGAAGGATGAAATTCATGGGGGGGGGGCAAGCTGAAGTTTTATCACTCAGAAATTTTATTTAACGGTTTAAGCAGCTTTGTTGATTAACAGACCCAATAATGTGAGTCTTTACAAAGCGATGGTTGGCAGCAGAAGGGGTGTCTGGTAGCCTGGTTGTTATTTATTGCTGTTAATTGCCGCTTTCACTTAGAACACCCTCAGGGAGGTGAGTCTAGTTACAGCTCTGATCAAATTAACGCAGGACCGATGTCGGGAGAGATTCGTTCGCCTCGACGAAACGGGAGACGAGCGATACTCATTTCGGCGGCATCATTAGGGCATTGTTTGGAAAATTCTTCAGGAGGGGCAATTGCACTCTTTTACTCCCCCATTCCGGCGCCCATGCATGTGTTCCTTTATTGTTCAAATCGCTATTTGACTATTCTGGACGTCCAAATTATTTCCACCTCCTGTCAAATGTTTGAGTATCTTTTAATGCATTTTCACGCTACTAATCTACTCTGACAGCTTTTTGATGTACTCCGGTCGTGCCCCGCTTGAGCGCCCAGAGCAATTATATTATTAGCGTGAAAATTCATGAAAGTGCACTCAAACATTTTTGACATCAGGTGAAAACGATTTGGACGCTCAAAGTACTCAAATATCGGTTTGAACTATAACGAAACACACGTAATAGTACAAAATGAGCCTCTCTCCTGTAAAGGTTCCACACTTTTTTTCACTAAAAGTGTTTTAGTTATAAATCAACATTAAGACAGGAGTAATATATTTTCAGATGAAATATTGTCAGGTCGCATTAAAATCTATATTTGAAATTATTTAACTTGGTCTGAAAGTCAAATAGATCATCTCTATTGTTAAATACCCAAGACAGTAGCTTTAATAATAAATTAATTGACCATGTAATTAATTTTGGCAAAGTTTCTGAATGTAGTCGTTATTAATTAAACTTTGAGAGTAAGACTTTTGCTTGATATACGCTGAAACGGGCTCTGGTCATTTTTTATTAGATTATTAGATCTGAAGTTACCTTATATTACTGTGGCAAGGTTTGAAAAGTGTAGCAAACTACTCATGAGTACACGAAAAAGCAACTCTCGGAGTACCTAAGAAGCATCCTTTACGTGTTAGTCAGACAGCTCACCGCCACAGAGCTAATTCTACTATCTGAAGGATTCAATTTGGCCATTGCCCACTAAGGGAAATCCTAATTTTAAACAAAATAAGTACAACTGACTGGTTTATTATTGAAAACTCACTAGCTGAAGAGTTCAGGTGTGAAATTAGTCTAATCTTGATAATCTGTAGGAGTTATTACTGCTTTTGTAAACTGTTTAAATTTGGAATCACCTAAATCAATCAACAGTAACGCGTTTTTATCTATTATTAAGTCAACCACTTTTTGAATAAAAATATACCGCGTGTAATAAACAATATAGATAAAATTTGGCAGTAGTTCAGACGTAGCTTAAAACCTTGTTAACTTAAAGTGTAAGAATTGTTTTCTTAAATATAAAATCGATTCAGTTTTATTCAAGCAAACTAATAAAATAATGTCGTTCCTCTTCTTCATTCTTAATTACGATGAATGGAAGCCAAAGAACCTTTTTATTGTCTTTTTATTATTATTCGCATTATTGTTCTCTATTTATAAATAAATTCTGTTGTTTGGAAAGTTCTTGACCTGACAATTACTGCAATGATGACATTTACGAAATACCAGAGCTTTGTACACTATCAGGGTCTCACTTCTTGTGATATAATTCGTCTCGTTATTGCACATATATGACAATCTATAACTGTGTTGTTGCAATATGAACTTTATTATAAACTCATTTACTCTTGTTGGTGCTCGTAATTTAAAGAAGGACATTTATTAGAGTACGTTACTGTTGACGTCAGTTGACCGCCACTATTCAAACAAATGTACGTTAATGTTTGCTGACTTTCAGAGTCGGTTGCACGACATTTTAGAATTCAGGTTTTATATAAAGCTTTGATGGAACTTCTGGAAAAATGGACATAATCAAATACTGAATTGCTCTAACAATTTGATCAATTACAACGATTTTTGATTATAACAATAAAACAATAAGAAGTAAGAACTTACACGTCTCTCACAGAATATACCTTACTCACTAAACGCAATAATTAGAGTTCCGAATTTATAATAAAGATTATCTTGTCTTCTTACGGAAGTCCAAATGGACCAAATAATTGAAATAACATTAAATATAAATTAAAAGAATGCAAAAATATTTACAATTAGATTAATATTTATTGAACAAAATATTCATTAAAAATAAATTTAATATAATTAATATGTGATTATGAGCAATAGTAATATCAATTAGATAGATAGATATCTAACAAGGTACTTGTAAATAAACTCTTGCATTTGAGTAAGAGAATAATTGTATTACAAATATTTACATTTTTTATCAACTATGTATGTACCTATAACTGAATTAATAAATTTTACAAAAAAAGGAAAAAGTGAAATCAGTAGAAGACCGACCGCTTGGGAATCGAACCACGGACCACCAGCTTGCGAGGCAAGACGCTACTCTACGAGCCATGAGCCACTCAAAAATTATATTTGTAATTCTATGTGGACAAGCGGCTCGGATAATTGAAAATTCGATTTTCTTGAGTTCTATTGAAAAGTGTGCCTTACTACTTCAACAATATAATGTCCAAATCAAGAACTTTAAGTTCTGTAAATATAAGATAAAACAAAGACCCGCACGTCTGAGGGTCCCCTTGTAAGCTACAGATATTCTTATGCTTAGCATGTCGGCCTGATTCACTGACAAATACAAATTCAATAATCTTAAGATTCCGAAATGATAAGAAATTTTAAATAATAGATATTGCTTACCAGTTTTTAAATTAATATTATGGAGTAAATGATAGAAGGTCATCCATTAAAGAGAGGACTCAAATCAGGGTTTTAATCAATATTATAGTCGTCGTTATAATCATACCGCAAAAACCATCGAAATAGGTACATTGCTGAAAAACAAGCATTAATCAGTATTATGACTTGCAAATAAGTTGAAGTGAGACGGAAACAATACACGCGCTCAAGCTAGGGTTTCCTAAGAAAGCGGTGCTGCTATCTAGCGGCCGTAATATCACTTGAAGCGGCGGATGTAATAAAACGGTCGTCCAGAGATGTAAACTAAGAAAAAGCGGGCAACAGTCAAGTGAGTCGATGTTCACCGTCTCACAAGAAAAAACGTTCAGCAACTGTTTACCACCGCTATGTCGACCGTCATTTCAATGACGGCACCGCTATTTTACGGCCGACGTTCTTTAGGAAACCAACCCTATTTGTCTTTAATGAACACTGTTTTTGTGACGTCACCCACCGCAACATTAGGGCCGCTATATAGCGGCACCGCTTTCTTAGGAAACCGTAGCTTTAGATGGTGTTTCTCTCGATCTCACTTCAACTTATGTCAAAGTCGTAAAAGTGGTTATCTAATGCTTGTTTCCCCTATGTACCTATTTCGAAGATTCTCCCGATATATGATCGATCATTCGTAATATTTGTGGTTAAATTAATTAGGACTGTATGCTTTTGTATTACAGTTTATAGTCGAGTCTAGTGAGTTTTATCGATGTAAAAACCGAAACCAGTTTATGGACCTATAAAAAGAGTTCAACTGTTTTTGTAGTTGTGCTTTTTTACAATTTTATCATCAAATTCTAAAAGTAAAAGCTAGAATGAAACGCATTTTCTTATCGCTGAGAGACGAACCAATGAATAAAGTTGCTTTATTAATTCTTGGTATTTTCTGTGAATTTAGGAATTTAAATTATAGGCTCCAACTGTTCCTATCAAATTCACTTCAGAAATGATATAAACAACTTTAGCCGGAACCGGTTCTGAAGATATAAATTTGCAGCTTTTACTTAAATAAGATAGATTCTTTTGAATTCATTTTTTGTTGATTTCTTTTTCTTTATGTCGAAACCGGGTCAAAAAATTTTATTCCCTAACTTTTTCTTGGTGTGCCAAAGCGTCGCAGATGACTGGTAAAAGACACAAAAATGATAAAAACTTTTTAGTTTGAGGAAAATAGCATTTAAATTAATTTAAAACATTAAAAATCTCAGTTGCTTTAATGCAGAGGAGCTTATTCGGTTTTCTATTGTACGATCCAGAAATTAATAACTTTAATTTGAATTAATTGATTTTGCGTTACCAACTAATAAAAACCGCTTTTTAATAATAACAGATTTCGGCTTACCTTTATTTATCGAGCAAAAAATTGGCAAAATTCTCAAAGAACGAACATAATTCTCTTAAATATATGTTTGACGTGATTTAATTTATGATAATCACATGTTTGATAAATGCAGTTTTGAAAACAATTGCGATAAAGTTTAATGGTTAAACTATGAACGCTACAGGTTCAGCGTCTATTTAGATGAAAAGACGCGCATCTACTGACCTGACGCCAGATAAAATACGATGTTCGAAATCCAGTTGAAATCGGCGACAGCCTTGTGACTTATAGTATATGCAACCCTTCAACTGAATAAAAATTTTCATTTAAAAATTTTCATAATGTTTTCCCGTAGAATCAACAATGTTTCACCGGCAACATCACTGAAAACTAGTTTGATTAATTTTCAGTTTTTTCAACTGATACCTTTTAAAATTCTCAGGCTTTGCTAGGATTAAATTTAATGAAACTCAATTAAATTGTCTAAGGGTTTGTTTGTTTCAATCTCTGTGGTGGTGCCCTGAGTGAATGTGAAACAAAATTTTCAGGAACTGTTGAATAAGTGTTGAACGGTTCAAAAATCCACGTTTTGGATGTCACGAGTCAGTATATAATGGTTAGGTTTTAATCAATATTATAGTCGTCGTTATAATCATTATATATGATCGATCATTCGTAATATTTGTGGTTAGGTCAGGTCAAGTCTAGATTAACCATAGCTTCTTTTTGAAACTAAATTGGTGCCGTTGCTATTTGTAATTGAAACCTAATCTACATATCTGTTTAACTAACGCCTTTGTGCGATGTGCAACCTCCATATCCACTATCCATTAATCTATTATGATCATCGATGTAAAGTATAGACGATACGGTTTGAGCATAGCGTGTCAAAAGTTGTCCTGAAAGAGAAAAAGAGCGAATATAGGGTCGGCATATTTACTTTTCTAATCAGTGGCGTAGCATTAGATAAATGCACCCTATGAAATGATCTTCGAGGTTCTTTATCTCTTTGCAATTCGCATGCAAAACAAGTTTTAATCTTAATCTACTAGTAATATTAGAATGCTAATGAACAATGGTAAATATCAGTGAATAATATGGGTACTGATTGTACTCTCAAAATAGGCTGTTCATACGACATCTTAATCGCTTGACAATAATTATCAGACTGAAGGCACGGCTTGTACCCTGTCAACAGGTACCTACAAGCTTTACCGTACAAACCGAGTTTGCACAAACTAAATCTTAAGCGGTGCAACGTATGGACAAGCCGCGCTTTTAGGTTTGCAAGCTGTACCGTGTTGTCGTCTACACGTACGGCTTTTCGTATACCAACCGGTAAACTTGTACGTGTGCACGACCCATAATGTGGCCAAGTGATGATTCATTTTTGTTGCCAGTATTTATGTACTGTTTGTTGTTGAAACCTAACAATAAGAAAAATAAAGAATAAGATCAAGTGAGAGCAAAAACTTGATATTAAGGCGCGTCTCCACACGAACACATTTAGCCGGCAACATGCTGCCTGTATCAATTCTCTCGCGTAGGTAGTAGCGCAAGTCAGCAGTTTTGAGTGCTACACACGTACACGAGCAACACAGCCAACATCTGCAATTTGTTCCATGCGAGAGCGGTCAAGGAATAAACATCAAAGGAATGTTGCAAGCAATGTGTGTCCCATGTAGACGTGTTTTGTGTTTTATGGTTAGTTAGTTCGTTGTATGGTGAATAATTGTAAAAAAACTTATAATTCTTGGTGCTTTGGCAACGCTTGCAGCTTGTTGTCGGCTAAATGTGTCTGTGTGGAGACGCACCTTTATGTCAACTTTTATTTTCTGTATTTTATCAAATAGGATAGTGTTTTAAAAATAAATACACACAAGTTGATAAAAAAAGAACAAATTATCAGAGCATGTGACAAAATCTTTATTTCCTTGAAATTTATTAAAAATGTAAATAATTAATTAAAAAAGTCATATTTGAGCAAGGATTTTGTCGTTATCAGATTTAATTGCGTTTTTTCATTTTATTTGTTACTAATGAAATCATAATGCAACATAAACATTTTTTTAAGGGCGTTATTTAATTCTAGCGGCATTTGTCTTGTTGCTTAATTTTGTACGATGAACGAAGCAATCTGGTGACTTGCATTCGGATGCAACCTAGTTGATTTGATATAAAGTTTACCACAATGACTGCAAATAAAGTTAAGATAATCTTTAAATGTTGTTTTAAGCAGAAAAATGTGTGACAAGCTTGTGTTATGTTATTGCAAGGAAACTTTTTTTAGAAAGATGGCCTTTATTGTAGGGAGTTACAGGTAAGAATAACTTAATTCTCGATACTGTAATAATCGAGTTAGCGAGTTTAAACTTTAAACTCGCTTTGAAACTTTAAACTTTAATGTTTCAAGCTCTTGAAAACATAGATTTATCTGTGGAAACAGTTCAATTCAATCAGTGCCAAATGATTTTTTGGTCAAGTTTTCAAAGCCACCTCCAACAATGTAAATTATACTGTCAGTATAGTCAAATTTGTTTCGTTTTTTGTTTTCAACAATTCCTGTGAGCAAATCTTCTTTTGTTGGTAGTGTCAATGATTCATGAAGGCACCCTTGAATTTCCATACTGAAAACAAAAGCTTTACCAAATCTAATACGTTTGGACAAACTTTTATTATGATTTCAGAAACAAATCCTTCAGGAAAATTGATAGAACTACCATTTCAGTAAACGTAATCGTACGGATGTTTGATTTTCTAAAGAATTTTCATTAGTCCCACTCTCAACTGGCAATGGAGATCAGTTTGTTTTAATTCAAGTAAAATCGTAGAATTCTATTTTCTCAAAGTTTCGAGAATTATCAATCCTGAAAACTTGTTAGTTTATTCCATATTTATTTCACAATATGCTTGATTTGCAATTGAACTGTTTCAATTAGAAAACTGAAAACGGTGGTGTAGACGTTTTAATTTAAACTTAATAAGGAAAAATTAGAAAATATTTATGAATTGTTTGAGTTTATAGACTAACATAAGGGAGACAATTGGTAATGTTGTTTTAGTTTTTGCTAAAACTTAAAGTTAAATAATCGTGTCTCAACTTATGAACAATAGTGTGTTTGTATCCATTGAGAATATGGTAGATATCGTCAGTTTCTTACTTTAACTTGAATTCCATGAAAGCTTTTCAACGCCCTTCTTCCCGTTTATTTTTCAGCTATGTAACATTAAAGCTCTAAATTATCTAATTATCTATTTAAGGTTTTAGCTTTAATTTCTTGACATGTCTAACGATATGATCTGTGCTAGTGCAAAGCTGAACGATAGGTGCATTTTAAACATTTGTAGTTGCAGTCGGTTTTCATATTTAATCAAGACAAGTGGCTCCACTAACAATAAGTCTCAAGTGAGCTCTTGTTCTATTGTCATTATTTACCATAAAAGCACTCAAAATCTGAAGTGAGTGAAACTCAAACTTCCTGGTGGCTCGTTTGAATTGAGTCGACTTTTCAACGGTATGATAACGTTAATTAATGTGTAAATTTGGTAATTTATTTTTAAGTGTACAAGCTATAAATTTCCCTGATACTCCAACAAAAAATTTTCAAGGAAATCAAGTTTTCTACAAGACTTATGAAGGGCTGAGCTTAAAATTAACGTCACAGATCGTAAAGTTTTGTTAGCGAACAAATTTTTATGATTCTCCATTGAAGAACCTTCACATTAGGTCATTGTAACAAGACAAGCTACTGGCTGAAATATAACGTAAATACTGCTAAACAATTCGTTTATTCCGGTTTCATGTAAATCTCATTAACCTTTTACTTAACATGACATTTTGAATATTTGATTGAAAAAGAGAATTGTAGTATATTCGCTTGTTTTCATTGTTAGTTTAGGAAGTCCAGCAATCGATTCATTTCACTTAATGGTAGGTTTAGTAATGATAATAAAAGGTCATATGTAACATGTTAACATGAATGCTTTATTGGATATTCGACAATATCAAACCAATTCCTGTGCGAATCAACATTTAAATGGAGTTTTACTGAGAATACCAATGAGCGAAATTTCATTTTATTTCACTTGCTTTATATACATTACAGGTTTTTATGTAGTTAAATGAACAAATGGAGTTCAGTTTTATGATACATCTTACTGAAATTATTTATTTGTAGAAAAACTAGTCTCGTTATATAAAGTTAAGGACTTTCAGGCATTTTTTATATTTCTGTTTATTCGAATTCCACTCCTGAAAAACTAAAAATTGAAACCTTTGTTGTTGATGAAACGTGTATATTTCTGAAAGCTAAAATTAATGTCTCGAGGGCAGCAAATTTAATAACGCAAACTACCTGGAGTTTTCAGGCAAATTTAACGTGAAAATTCTGGTTTTGCTATGCAGTCAGAAAATGATGCTATAATTTACTACGAATGTTTTAGATAAATCGCTAAAAGCTTCCAGATTTTTTCAGGCAAAATTTAGGAATCTTTGTGTCTTGAGCTTCTGTTACAGATACAGTTTTTCAGTGATCTGTTAGCTTTTAACATATTTCCAATATCAACGTATACTGAAAATTGATATGAGCTTTTCTTGCACAAGAAAAGTCTGAAATTTCTTTCAGTAGGAAAAAATGCGTGATCTATCAGTAGCATGGCTAAAGCTCTCCATCAAAATACTATCAATTATATTAAAGAAATAAACTGTTTACAATCTCCAGTGCTTTTCAGGTCAAAATTATTAACCCATGAAGGTAGTGGCTCCTACGGAAATTTGCGTACAGAGTAGGTGTAGTTACCATTATTTAGATTTTTTATTATTCTATTGAATTGACCGGAAATTTGTTAGCTTTAAGCGGATGTTATACAAACGGTTTTTCAGTGATTTGTTAGAATTTGATACATATTCAACATAAAGTATACTGAAAAATCATATGAACTTCTAACGTTCCTTTCAGTCAAAGGGAAATTGAATAGATTTGAATTTCAGGAACGGTCAGTTTCTTAGAATTCTCCATTTTGCAACGAGACTTTCCAAATTTTCAGAAAACTACTCTCAATCATGAGATGAGTTTACGGAGGTTGATTTGAAGGAGCTCAACAGGTGGTTATCGAAATCGAAAGCAATTTTCTTGTTAAATATCCACTGTTACACGTGAAATATGATCAAATCAAACTTCAGTAGAACAAATGTACTTCATACAAGCTGGACAATATTTGGTTCCTGAAGAATTAAAATGTAGTTTCTTTTTTGTTTGATCTTCACAATAAAAGAGAAACTGGTTATATTTGTTGTGAAATAACGAAGAACACAATGACTATTGAGAATTGTTTGTTTTCCAATTGGAGTGTAAATTATCGATCAGTTTCCATTTATCAAGTAGATTTGCGCAACATTTCTAATTTATATTTATGTTGATCTTATATAGACATTTTTAACAATATTTACCTCTATCAACATTCATTTACACACCCACACACACACACACACACACACACACACACACACACACGCACGCACGCACGCACGCACGCACGCAC
>JAZBGY010000813.1:0-38862 GCA_037414755.1 Lydus trimaculatus | reverse complement strand
AAGTTATGACCTGCTCTATCTCTCATTCCAGTTTGATCCATGCTTTACCGGACACCCTGTATATGTTAAACAAACTTTCTCTCCCTGTCTCTCCCTTTTATATTACCGGGGAAATACACGAAAATGAAGAGTGGAATAAATTAACATAAAGTCTCTAAACATTTCCTTTTGCTGCCTTTTCCAGAGTTTATTCTAAACACACAGGATACAGAACAAACACGGCAGTACACACCTACATCATGTAAATACCGTAGTTGCTACTCCAATCTACATCTTAATTGGTTGTCATGTTTATTGCTGAGTTTAAAGTTAAGTTTACAGGAGAGCATCTACGTTTTATGTTGCTTTTATATAACATTCCTGTTCCCCTTATACGTTGTACATATAAGAGATAGAAATTCAGGTATTTACACAAATCAAGACAATCATCAAATAAAGCTGTTTTTTTGTTGTTTAAATTTATTAATGTCAGTTGTAGGAGTAATGGGATAATATGAAATATGTTAGAATGACGCATAATTAGATTTGAATAATTTCCAGGTTAGCTGGATAGACTAGATAAATGGTGCGGGATCATTCAAAACAGAATCATTTGCCGGAAACTTAGACTACGTCATATCCTTAAGGTTTGCCAACACTATTTATCACACCTTTATACAAAGACATATATCGTCTTAATCATTACTTAAGAAATATTAAACCTAGTTTGTCCAATCTGTCCAATTTGGTCCAATGAATAATAATCATTCATCTTTCATACAACATCACAAAAAAAAAACGGGAAAATTTCCAAATAAATTAAATTAAATGTTAATTTTTGATAGATAGATTTTAATAAATTGTGGGTGTTTGTTTGTTAGTACAAACAGGTGACATGGACATTTGTTGTTTGACATTAATTGGGCGAAAATTTTTGATGTAGAATTAGCTATTAAAACATTGCGGAAGACTATTTCTAAATCATAGACACACACAACTTTTCACCTGACTTTAAACAAAGATTGGCTGGCATCGAGACAAAAGTTCTATTCATATGAAATAATACGACATCTTCAATTTTTCATCAACTAAACAAAAGTTTGTCCTCACTAATATATCTGTCGTATTGTATAGAATAGAAGATTCTGTACGTATATAACGTACAAATACAATTGTAATTAATTTAGTAACAACCCTTTAAAATAACGAGAAAACTTAATTTCAATTTGAAGCTCTTAGTTGGTAGTTTTCAAAAGGAAGCGACTGCCAATCTACCTGTATTAAAGCTTAATCAATTTGAGGGTGTAAAATTAAGGGTGCAATTGTATTCTTTATTGTCCATCAGTTTTCAACATTTTTGTTTTTTTTACAACATTTAATTCTTATCAGTTATAACAAATCCAAATTGCTTGATATATCCCGTTTATTATCAAATGGAGACAATTTTCTTCTATCTTTTCTAATAGTTCGAAACGAATCTCTTTTTCTATGATTCTCTTATTTATATCCTTCTCACATACAAAAATAGTGTAGTAGTAGTAGTAGTGGTAGTAATAGTATGGAATTCTTTTATTTATCACGCATCTTGTTTTGGGTGAATTAATTTCGTGCTGATAAGAGCAGTCCTGGTTTTTAGGGTCGTAAACAAACCGCGCGTACATTCCAAGATTTAGTAGGACTAGAAGAAAGAAATGAAGTAATAGTAAATTTAGATAGAATATTCTGAAGTGTATATATAAGGAAGAAAGAGATAGATAGAGAGATACATATAGTCTATAGGGCATCTGATAAATTGGGAATTTAAATTCCAAATTAACTCGTAATGTAAACAATTGTATAAATCTAGAAAACAAAGCTTAAGAGGAATTTTGAATAAAGTCGTTGGAGTAAGAGAGGTATAACCTAGAATAAGGTATACATATAGATGTAATGTATTATTATTTGAATTCAAGATTATATACATAGAGTATCATGAAAGAAGAAGACGAAGAAGATAGATAGATATTTCTCATTTACCTTGCTTTATTAAGATAACTGTAATAATAATTAAATCTCACCCCTTTCATTTATATATCTATCTTTCAAATGGGAGTAACTGAATGTTTAAGAGAGGGGAAACTCTAAATCCTACTAAACAACCACCTATATATGTTATTTTATATGACAATGACGGGTGTCACAACTGATATCTTCAAACGAATTTAACTTAGCCTTAAATTAATCCTTTAAACATTGCCATTTCTACGGCGCGTTTCATTTAACAAGGAATACCACACGAGTTGATCGCTCTTATGCTGCCTCAAGTCAAGTCGATCCGATTGATTCTTCAAAAAAAATACAAATTCATGCTGCCAGTAGTGTAATTCGTGATTGTTTGAATAACTGGAAATTCTCCCCGTATGTAGACACATTATCCCCGGAAAAAATCCCGTATCAATATTGATACGAACCAATATTTACATCAAAGATCGTTAACATTATCAATTCTCTCCCTACTTATCCAAAATATGGGTAGGTATATTATATTCTCCTCTACTGTGTTCAAACCTTGTTGAACTTTTACTTTATATATTCTCTCTCTACTAAAATTAGATATAATCAATTCATTCTTGTTGACTTTGGAAGAGCTTTAGAGAAAGGAAGTGTAAACAATTGCTTTAAGGTATCTATGAAAATGTAGAGGCATCATCCCGTTTGGTTGAACAAAAAAAAAATTAGAATTTTTATCATAAAATCAAAAATTCCGAATGAAATTGTCATGAATTTATTTGAGAATTCGCTCCCATATCCAAAGGAATTCTTATATAGAGGCGACACCCAGCGGATATCCAGACAAATAGAACACCAACAGATGTCGCAACGTCCCGTCTTTAGATATGAAAACATCCTGATTCCTGCTTTTCATCATATTCCTGCACAGTACGATTGAGAAGAATTATTTCAATTTGTTATTATTAAAAATCAATTTATCAGAAGTAGGTACCACAAAATTAGGCTTCATTTATCGTTTGAATAAGTTGATATTGTTCGTGTGGGTGGTAATATTATGTTCACCTGTTATCCGTCAAGCGGATGTACTTATTTAGGTTCATTTAGTTTGATGATGGCCTATATTGATGTTGAAAAGAGGCTATATTAGCGGTAATTTCATACAACTTCCTTTTTGTGTAATGTGTGTGTGTGTGTATAAAGGTGGGTAAATTTAATTTTCTGTTTCCTTTATTTGTTCTTCGTTTCAATGTTTCAATGTGGAATGTGTGTGATTCATTCTAAATTGTCCTCTTAACATTATGCAAAAATCAGTATTGAAAAGATATTGGCCGCCGTCGCCCCCTCTCATCCCTAACGAGTTTGATTGAACATACAAGCTACTACACGCTATACTGAAATATATTCAAAATGTTCATCTTCCCTTCTATTCTATCCTTCTCAACAGCAGCAAATACCTCGACCGTTTGATTAAATTCTGATCGCACGATACGTTTTTCCTTCTGTTTTCATCGCCTGACTCGGCTAGTGAAAGAAGGAATTTGCACCAACATAGTGCAATATCAGCAAACAGTAGCAATCTTGGCATCTCTTATTGTTTTCCAACTAAAACGTTACTATAGTTAAAGATAGAATGAAATAAAGAATGAAGATAGAGTAAAATTGTGTTGTTGTGTGACCGATTGAGTAAAATTCAAGACCTGGAAAATAAAAGTAATCTGACTTTTAAATGTGTCATTGTAAAGTCTTCTTTGTATGTGTCGTTTGAATCTGCCAATAACAATTGGACGATTGGACTGGGGGGTTGCTGCTGCCGTCGACGTCGCCACCACCACCACCGACTCTTTCCTTATACGACAAGATACGTGATATATGTGACACGGCAAAGGGAAAATTAGTTTTTGCGAGACGAAGATTGCGCATACCGTTGACAATACTAAAATTACTATCCCCTGTTTTGTTGTTGTTGTTGTGTATGTGTCTTGGCTAAATTATATTTATGTCATTGATGGCAATAGATTGTTTGAAAAGTCCAAGAATTTCATTTAACTGGATTTTTCAATAAAATTGATAATTGTCTTACCCCATTTCTTTTCAAATTGATTTTAAACAATTGTGAAGCTATTATGTTCTGCTGGTGTCTACTTTATTATAAGGCAAGCAAGCAAGCAAGCAAACACCAACTACCACTATTTATGGTTGTTAATAAAAGAACCTTGAGTTTTAATTGTTCTTAACTGAAGGTAATAGACCACACCTGCTATCCCGCATGAGACAATCGATCTTATTAGAACATTGTCTGGAGGTGTCCAATTAAAACCATTGTTAACAATTTGTGAATACAAGTAATGAGTTCGTTTACTTATATACCAGTCGTCGTCAACATTGGGTGGTCTTGTTAAATTAATTTTAATTAATCACAATCTTTCGTTAAGACTAACAATAAGAGACACTCTATACTTGGAACTAATTTCATCATAAAAATAAAACGTTTAATTTTGTAAATATTTCGTCTAATTTTAGCAATTATACAAATTACAGTCGAGTTATGAACAAAATTTTTGTTTATAATAAAATTGATTGTTTTCATCACAATTACAAATCACGTAATTTTCAAAATAGAATAAGCCGAATTTTCATAGAATTTCCACCATAACACTCTAGAGTGTAATTAACCTGTTTCTTTATTATTATTTCCATATTCATTTCAATTCAGATTTGTAATTTATTGTGTGTTGTTCTTTCTTCATGTTTGAAAGGGTTAATTTTTGATTGGCCTTTAGGGAGTCTTAACGTTGGGAACTCTTCTCGCATAAAACAACTATCCACCCCCCTATTCTGAAACATCTTAAAACAGTATAATCTCAGTTAGTTATTCTACTTTATCGTGATGATGATGATGATGATATTTGTCGTGTTCTAAAATTTCCAAATGGCTATTATATTAATTTCAAACAATTTCTTCAAGAAAATCTATTTTTATTGTATTGAAATATTATAAGTTGTCGTTAACGAGATTTCGACTTTTGTTAACAGATCGAATGTCGATAAAGATGTGTTGTAAAGATGAGAGAAGAAAGAGGGAATTGAAAGAATAACGTGACACAGTCTTTGATCTTTTGTACTGTCACAAATCAAAAAATATTCCTTTCATTTCTGTGTGTGTGTGTGTGTGTAATCTTAACTTTTGATTTTCATGTTGACATCAGTATTTGAAATTAGAACAATCACTCTTTTTTCTTCTTCTTCATCATCTCCTCACTCCCATACTCGTCAAAGTGTAGAAAGGAGGATCCAATTCAATTTATATTAAATTGAAAAAAAAAAAATCACAACGACGTTATTGTTAATCCATGGAAATGCGTTCTGTAATAAATTGGCCGATAAAAGGTTCTTACCTAGGCTTTTTTTTACAAGAAAACTCCATTAAATAGAGCACGTAGAAGTAATGAAAGCATCCCATTTCCTGCATCGAAGGATTCCGGAGACGGCCTACCACTGCCGTCGTCGTCGTCGTCGCCACCACCACCACCAACACTGTTACCGTGAATCTCTCCTCTTCTTTTCTCCTTTCGTTCATTGTCACGCAAAGATACTAAATACCCTTTTGATTGAAAAACCGTTTTACAATGATGCCACCTTTCTATAGAAAGTAATTGTTTTGTCAATGGTTGGAAAAGTGCTCTGCTACATTTGATACTTTTTTAAGTAATGTTTTAAAACAACAAGGGTTTTTTCATTTAATTTTTGTTGCCGATTTTTTTTTGGTTTTATTTTATAAGAAACGCTAATTGATTTGATGTAAATTTGTTTTCTTGTTTTAATTCTTGTAATAAATGATAAAAATTATGAAGACGTAGCTGTTGAAAAAAAGCCGACAGTGTAATGAATGAATCATTCATCATGCTTTACACTCCCTTGTCTTGTACATGAATCGTTGCACCCTTTTCTAAAATTGTTTCGAATTCGTTCAAGAAGTGACCCCTTTGTTAAATTAATATAGAAATTTAATTATATTCGTAATAACAAAAGTCTGGGTCCGATGCATTTGATAAATGGTTGCATTTAACTAATTGCTACTTATCTGATTACACCTTATGAAAATCGGCAGTTGGCTTTCTAAAATAGCAACAACAATACAAGCACAACAGAGAGACAACACTCTCTCGGTGTGTGTATGTGTGTGTTATGTGGATAATACAACAGTTTCCAAGTTTTTGCTACCATCGGAGACGATATATTCTGAGATGGCAAGCAAAAAACTCCAGCAATACTACTACTACTACTGCTACACCATCACCACCCAAATTCAATACAGTAAAGTGCTCCTGTAGCGGTGTAAAGCTTTCTACAATGACACGTCACCGTTGAGTCCAACTGTACAACACCCTCTCTACTCTATTCCTAGAGAGAACATCTCACCCAGATAGGTATTGTTCAGGCCTAATCTTAATTGATGCCCTACCGTTATCCATCATAACAAGAGATGAAGCTATTCCTTTTGCTGACAAGCAAGCAAGCAAAATCCTACCAAGGATAGAACTAAAATGTATTTCAAATGATAACAAGTTAGAAAGAGGTAGATAGAATAGTGAGTGGGTGAATGACAACAACGACGTGGCACTTGAGTGCGTCTACCAAGAATAGAAACGGGATGATGCGAGGAAGGTAACAATGTAATATGCCATTAGCAGGGAATCTGAATTGGCTTTGTTGCGGCGACGATCTGCAAAAGGGGGGCTGCTGCTGGTGGTGGTAGTAGTGGTGATGGTTGTGGAACATTCGCGTTACGTGCTAGCTACCTCTCTCGTCGACCTGTAGTCACTCAACTATTCAAGTTTTATTGCACACCTCTCCCTGGTATCTCAAACTAAACATATTCCCTTGTGGATAAGTCCATCTACAATAGAATTGCTTTGATTCGAAAAGGATTTTAATTTTTCTACTATTGGCTAAGGAATAGAAACAACGAAAATGTATTTGAAATATAGAACCGTATAAACTTTATAAACGTTGGATAATATGCTTGTTTTTTTTTCTTCTTTCTCCTGAGGGGTTGAGATGATCGGTCTGTGGTCACATATTGGATATTTTCAACCGGTAAGATGGCCTCTAGCTATGATGCAATATAAAAGACCACAACTCTGCATACATCAAACTGGACTGAAGGACCCTTCTTACTCCGTTACAGCCTGTGGCCTTTCAGGCGACCCCCAAGAGACACTTTGCCTAATAAAAATACCGATATGGGGTCAGACATAGGTTACACGTATAAAGAAGGTATAGATCTTATGTATATGTAGCTCGTATATATGGATGTCCGAAGGGTCGGATCAATGAATCTTCGATATGAGATGGTGGACAGAAAACATTGATAATAATATATACAGTTGTAAAAATTGACTTTGATATTTGAAAATTTAATATTCATACATATCAGATTGTTAATTTCTGGGTATCATTCCATCTTCTCTTGTTCCCGATTTCTTAAAACAGCTATGTTTACAAGACATGATAATAACTTAACGTTCAGATATTAATTCGAAGAATAATCTGGCAATTTTTATAGGGATAGAGAAGATTCTCTCGTTCGGTCCGGGCCACGCAATTTCATCCGGTCGCTTGTAAAAACAACATAAAATGTTATTTCTTCATCGGAGCCAGGTTTCCGCTCGGTTATGTCGCCGCCGGTTTACCTCAGATATGAGATGATATAAAGAAAAACATGCAGAGAACGTCTCACGTCTCTCCGTTGACCAGTTTGTGGTAATAAAACTAGCCAATATCCGGGTAGACCACCTTAGACGATCAAGCCAAGCCGCACATCAACTAGCAGATGGCGCCGGATATTGTAGATCCTTGGTATAGTGTAACGCTTATGTATATATGTGGAGGAACATAAACTGTGATCTGACTGCTGCTGCTGCTGTTGCTGCTGCACACATATTCTTGATCAGTTCGTGGAATAGCACCCCTATACCGTTTATTATTATTGCGCTGATTATTTGCGGACTTCGATGGATAAATGCAATAATTCATTTTCTTACAACTGGACCCTCTCATCTGTGTGATATTGGTCAGATAATATAATCTGAACTTTGTAAATCAACTCACGATTCAAGATAAACATTCTTTTCTATAACTGCAATTATCATAAAATTCGATGTGGTAGTTTGAATTTTGTGATTCTACCACTTGAGCTGAACAGTTTAATCATGACGTAATTCGGTTTAATGGTAGACATAGTTCCACAGTATAGAAGAAGGTAATTAATATAAAATGTTAAGTGGAATTAACACATGTTTGAAATGTAAATCGTCACGGATATAAATAGCTAATATGTACAATTGTTTTGTATGTATCGTAATAGTAAAAGAGGACGGTCGACGGGTTGATACTGCCGCCACGTCGACCGTACCCCGCATCTAGGTCGATATTAAATAGGAATAAATAACCAGAGTAAACGGCTAAACTGTTTACAGTGATTTATAACAATGGAGGTCGCTTAAATAACGTGCTGTATAAATCAGCGGAGAGTGTAATGTGATTATTTGTGTTTTAATGTGATTTGTTGATCTGACAGTCGTGCACCTCGGTGTTGACAGTCGCGTGTTCTACACCAAAAGAGATGAGAGAGAGAGAGAGAGGAAGGAGGGTGGCGTCGCGACGGACCTGTCAAATCAGGCGGAACTATAGCTAGAATGACAAATGCACTATATACTATACATACATACATATATATATGTAGTATGATTATTCGAGTGCAGAATTGTATAAAATGTAATTGAATCATGCCATTGTGATTATTATACTCATCGCCCTGAAAGTGATGCATTAATGTACCAATACACTATTTGGTTATTTTGAGGGGAGGTGGTTAATATCCTTACTAAAAGGGGATGATAGAAATTCGTGAATTCTCTCAAGTCTTCTGTTTGTATATATGGTATACATTTGTATTATTTACAATATTTCGACAATACAACCATAGAGATGGAGACTAACAGCGGATGACATAAATCAAAATAGCAGGAGCTTTCGACTTAATTCACGATAATAGAGCGTGTTTTATGCTTGTGCATGGAATTCATTTGGACGGTTTTATTTTTATTATTTTTTTGGTTCGAATAAATCGAAACATGTCTTACTTTTTTCCCCAAAAAAAAAAAATCTAATTTAACTTTTAGTTTTTGAAGGGTTGTTTGTGTAAAAGTCGGATTTATTTTTTCACACATGTGATCAACGGAATTTAACTTCTCCCGTATCTAATGAGGAAACCAATGCTTTCAACTCTGTATAAAGTGTGGGAAAATCCACCTGCTCTCACCATTCCAACATTTCGACCTTTCAACTCCACACCTCCCTCTATGTAACTTTCAACTAGTTAATATATGAATTTAGAGAAAGATAGAGAAATTAACAACAAATCTCGTGATTTTATAACCAAATTGTGTCACATATGTCCGCACCTTACAACATAAAATAATTTTAGACAAAGAAAATATTGTTTTGAATATTCTACACGTACACATTTTGAAAACAATAAACTAAAAAGTTTTATTTATTTTCCTAGCAAATACACAAAATATCCGCTAGTTATTTTCGTATAAATGTAACATAACTATACTACTACAACTACCCCCCAAAATAACAGCCGGTCTATATCTGGTTCCGTATGGTCGTTTCAATTATTTATTTTTTAAATGAAAACAAGTCCCGCATTTAACTGAAAGATGAGAGAAGAAATGTAGAGTAGGTACTTCTATAACGTAAACCAAATCAAATAAACTTAACTTCCTGTTCCGAAACCTATAATTCTTCAACAACACATTAGAAAATCTTGTTGAAGAAGAGATCGCCCCGTTTTCAACATTCATCTTCTATTTCTTCATTTGTATTTATTTATCTTGTTGGTAGGTATAGAGGGTGGAAGATTGTTATTTTAAAACGATTGTTGATTTTAAAAATTATGAAATTATTTTGTAACGAAACACATGTTTTGCCATGGTTCCAATTCGATATAAAATTAGTGAAACAATATAGATTCTTGTATTTTATTTAAATACAAGACTGTATGTATCAGTTAAGTTCGTTCTCTTTGAACAAAGTCGTAAAGTTTTCGAATAGTTATTCGTAGAAACTACAATTTTGTAATTAAGTATACTCTTAGAAATAGATTGTGGTGGTGGTGGTAGTGGAATATTTACTTGTTCGTAGAGAGAAATATACTACCGAGTAATAAAAGTTGGAATTGATCCGAGAAACATTTGAATATTTCGTGATTAAAAATTGAGGTCAGTTTTAAAGAATCCATTTCTTAATCACAATTTCCACAAACAAAAAAAAAGCTTTTAAGATCATTTTATCAGAATTTATCTATCAACGATTCATTATTATGATAACAAGATGATTCTGATAAAGAAAAAGCCTTTGACGTGTTTCCACCACCTACGCAAAAAATTGCGATTTTCTTCCAAATGGCTGCTTCAAATTGTATTTTACGGTACAAAGCAAAAATTTCCGATTTAATTACCATTTGTAGTTCTCAAGTATTTCAGAGAGTTTGATACTAAGGGCCAGTCTTCTGTTATTTTGTAAATACGATGTTATATTTCTATATAAAGAGAAAAGTATTCCTGTTTGCTGTTGGAATTAATTCGTGCTATTGCTGTTTGGTGCTGCTGTTGCTACTACTGCTACAACAACTACCGATTTCGTTTAGAAACTCAACTTCTTAGTATTTAAGACGGATTATGAGGGTTTAGCCCGTAAAGACCGTACCGAATTTTATAATAAACGAGTCAGTTCACTTTTCTTATAGTTCAAAGCTCAGTAAAGCAAATACTGGGCTTTATTGTGATTAATTATAACAAAATTGAACCGAAAAGGAATTTCATTATAATTTTAATAGGTTTGAGATATAGGAATGAGATAATTTGCTTTTCAAATAATTCGTGTTTTTAGAAATTTCTACGTTTAGTTTAAAAGTGTGGATTGATAATGTTCTTTTTGTTGTTTTGTTTTGTATTTTGGTTTTTTTGGAAAGTCATCAAAGCGGTTTAATTTTAGTTTTACCTTTGTGTGTTTAAAGGCAACGACCCATACTAAACTAAAATTCAATAAAATTTAATTTGTCTCTGTTGATGTAACCTTATTGGCATACTAAAGATTCTAGGTGGTTTTTCTGAATATTATTGAAAACATCTGCGTTTTCTAATAATAGAACATTAGTAGTTAAAAACGTTTGTGGCATCATATACTTTTATTTTGTTGGTTAATTCTAAAGTTGCAATCTTTTTATCCCTTTTTTGGGATAGCCTTCTAGTGGTCATTGTTTGTACAACCTTTGGTTAGTTTTGTTTAGCATGTGTCCTGTATGTTTGTGTAAATTCTGTTGGTTTTTTTTCTCTCTCTTCTATATATAGGCATGAGTTTATTTACCTTTGTTTCAACAAAGTACACGATCAGTCGTCTAGTTTTTATTAAAAAATACCCGAATACTAACGGCCTCTTATGAGCTTATAAAGTCAAGTGAAGTGTAGTGTATTTGGCTAAAATCAACAAAGAAAATATTGAGAGCAACCGTCAATCAGTATTATTTTTTTTCGAATTTGTAGATAATTACCAACTATTTCCTTAAGGATTCCGCGATTATCCTCGTCTGGCGCATCCACCAAATTTGTAAACGTTACCATAACTTTCCAGTGTCTGTTCAAGTTTATTACATTTCCACAACATTTCGATATTATGCTGCTTTTATCTCATCGTAAATCGACCAAATTGTCTTTACGGTAATTGTCTGTTATTGACTTGTTGTTATTGTTATTACTTACAACAAACACATACATGTAAAGTTTTATTGTCGTAAATTTAAATGTTTAAGTTTGAAAAACGTTTTAGTCGGAAAGATTTTTGAAGAAGAAAACAATCATTTACCATGTTGTAAACAAACAAATTTCGTAACATTAGGATACCACTATACTATCACCCATCACCTATCAACTTTTGCCAGAAACAAAAGCCGTAAAAATCCGACGTGTTGGAGAAGAATAAATTCGTTGGACAATAGTAGAGAATGGTTCTATTGTTCAGAAATATACACGTCGGTGCACAGACACATACAAATCGTGAGAAGAGAGAGAAGAAAAAAAATTACAAAAATAAAAGGAAGAGAAATAATAATAAAAGACGAATGAAATAAAAAGAATAGAGAACCGAATAGAGGGGAAAAAAATTACCGCGATTCCTTAATTGTATAGAACACGATACTAATTGCCTTACTAGTGTTTTGTGTGGCGTTGTCCAAGTGGAAATACAAAGACGCAAAACATTAATGAAACGAAATAAGAGCGAGAAAGAAAGAAAGGCGCTTTTTCCTCATTTTTATCCTGTTGGTATAGAAGTAGAGTAGGCATGCCTTGTATTTATGTTTGCAACGGAAAAGAATAAGGAAAACACATTGGATTAGTTGGTGCAATGCAATACTCTGTTTGTTTGTTGTTGTTGTTGTTGTTGTTGTTGTTTTTGGTTCGAAAAGCTCTCTCGTTCGTGTCTTTGTAAATGAGGCAACTTCTGCTTTCCGCCTGACCTCCTGTAAATGAACGTTTTTTTTTTACGTTAAGCTTGTGGCACCACCTATACATCACAATTAATCACTTTGTCGCGGAAATACGTGGCCCTCATTATGTCAGGGCTATAACGTTGCGCAAACAGATCGATAATTATACACATTTTAATACATCGTCTCACCCCTCTATAAGTGGATGGATCTTCGTACTTATCAGTTGATTTTTAAATAATAATTCATGATATTTGTCCAAGTCGGACTGTCACCCTTATTTCTTTTTCGAGTTAAAGGAGCTATCAGTAATTGATGGCAATCGGAAGATGTCCACCGTGATTCTAAACTAAGAGTTTTTATAATAATGGCACTTTTTTGGTAAACTTTTGATGATTTCCTCTATTATTCAGTTTTTTTTGTTGGGCTTTTCTGTGTTAAAATACAAAAGAAAACTGCCTACTTTGTAGTTATTCCAATAATAACGAACTTTCTACAAAGAAACACAAACATCAAAAAGAAATATATATATACATATATGTATATAGATATATCAATCAGTAAACATGTGCACCTAACTTCAGAAAGTAATTTCTTTGAGTGGGATTTAGAATAATTGTGTTAAATTGATTCAAATACAGTGTGGTATCTTTAAAGAGTGGTTGGGTGGGGATGGGTGGATAGAGTAAAATATCGAAAGCGTGTTTAGGTTTCGATATATTACCTCTGGTTAATAGAGATGTAGAGACAGGTCCTAGTAGAGTTTACAGAAACCACATAGCGTATTTTACCACAATCCAATTCTAGAATTGCATAAACCAGGACTACCAATTAGGGGAGATACATAGCAACTCGTATATGGGATAAAGGATACATTCTATATATGTATACACTCCTCATAGTAATAGTCGTCGAATTCAATACAACCAACTGGTAAATACATATGTTTACGGTTAATTGAATTCGAACAAAACAATAAAAAATTGGTAATATTGTAAAGCAAAAAAAGATAAAAAATAAACCCGAATTAATTGTTAGCGAATTTAAAGATTATACCTCGAAAAAACCTCGGAATTGTGGTTTGATAAGTTAAGACACAGAAATATAGATAGAATACAATCGGGGCAGAGAAGAGTAAAATGTTATATTTTTTTAAGGGCACATATTGCACCAGGCAATTAACATTTATAAAATAAATCCCTTATTGGAAGTTAAAACACGTGTTCCACACATACAAGATATTAAACAATTAATACGCTACGACTGTAGAACATAAAAGGACACAAGAGTATTAGTCCTTTTTATTTAGCGGTGGGATTTTATTCGGATTTTGGCCAACAAAATTAATTGGTTTAATAATGCTAGAGTTGTTGTGTGTATATTGTATAGCGGATTTCGCGTAATGAAAACAACAAAAAAAAAGAAAGAATTTTTTGCGTTTAGTTGTAAATAAAACACACAAACCGAACAAAAAAATAAGGAATTTCAGCAAAGATTCGACTTAGGAGCACCTTTTACAGTTACCTGTAATAGTCAGTTGCCAAAGTTTTGCTACTATTTGATCAAATTGTAATATTTCCCATCGTTTCCTATTTATTTTGGTAAACACAAACATTAATGGTGATATTCTTCTTATCCAATATCCTAACATTATGTAAATGGCACCATATGTGCGCTCATCAAGTACACATCTTTTATATGTGTCCTTCTCTCGAAATATATATTTTTTCCCACTTGCCTATAACTGCTCTCTTTGAACATGAAAGATCTTTGCTGGCGACATATATAATGGACGGGGTTTGATGTCATTTATGGTAGACAGGTTGAAATCTTGTATTTTTTTTCCTTTCGTCTTTGGTCTGTGTGTATTGCCTTTGCCGTCTCTCACTTTTAGGTTGTCAGAAATGTTTCAGTTCTTCTTCTTCTTCTTCTATTACGTTTCATATAAAACGTATGAGATGACACATGTTGCGATCGAATATCACGGGATTTGAGCTCCAAGAAAACTTGTTAATGGCCCAGTGTGTTTCGTCGTCTTCATATTACTTCGTCATCTTAATGGATGAGTTGTTTTTGCTCAAGTGGCTTCAAATTAATTATCAACAGTTAAAAAAATATTTGTCAGAAAGGAAAATAAACACAGTATAGTGTATACATACAACCATATATCTGAAAAGGTAGATCTGGTTTTGGCGTCATCGATGAAGCCATTCACTAGATTTTGTTATTTTCAACCAATCATGGAGTGGTGTGTGTGTGTGGGGTTGAATTGCATTTTTCGGTTTTCTCAACTTCAATACACAGGAAATGACCATAGAAACCTCCTATGTTGCTTTTATAACTTCACTAATTACCATGTGTTTTTTCTTTGGTCTACACTATCGATCATTCGTTGAATAGTTTCAGGTGTATAGAAAATTTTAAACAACTTAACCGAAAAGACGAAGAAGAAACAAAAAATAACTGGGATTTAATATTTTCTATACCAGATGTGTGTTTATTATTGCTTTTATTCCTGTTCTCACGGAATCAGTTACCTCTTTCTATCATCATTCTTTCAAACTATAAAGAATCTGCATAGCATCTGTTGTTATTTGTGAAATAAACCTTTTTGGGAAATGTCACGTTTTTGCAACAAAGAAAATACCGTAGAGACCTTGAAATTACACCATTATTATTATTATCATCATCAAAATGTCTTTATAACAACTTAACAATCATACATCTGGTTACCATATTTTAGGTGGCGATAACCTATTTTTTCATCTTACAATTAATTATCTAAACTTAATGATGTTTTCAATTAAATTTTAAGTAAGTTTTTAGTTGGGATTTTTTGTGTCCATTATTCTAATCTTATTAATGAAGGTTCAAGTACTTTGGGAAAACCAAGACGTAATCTCTAGATGAAACAACTATTCTATACATAAGTTTATAGATAACAGATACAAATTACACCTTAAGGAATTATAACAACATGATCACCACATCTTAAGGTCAAAGAATAAATTGTAAATAGGGTAATATAATTGACACAACGGTAAACTCTAAACGCATATGTATGAGACATTTGGGAGAATCTTTAATGGAGAATATGGATTAAAATTATTGTTACTTATGTACGAGATGTGGTTATGACATTGATACGATGGGTGGACATATGTCAGTAATGATGTACCATCAGGTGCCCACCTCCATTAGAACACACAATGTGACAATCGTCAAAGAATTATCTCTGTGATTAATTCCCTTGTCCTTTACAAAGCGAATTGATAGTGGTCGGAGAAGAGGGATGTTATATGGATGAGATTCTCTCCAATATTCGAGGCGTTGAGTGTTGTATAAGCCAGAGAATTGTAATATTGTTGTATATGCCTGCATCTGTAGCCAGAGAAGCGCGTAATGGATTGTTGACGTAGCTGACCGATGCAGGTATAACATCATGGACATTGAAATTGGCGCCCCCATTTACATATTTAGTCGTGTTTGGTTGTGATAGGATGCGGGAATAATGTCGACCACAATATAAACTTACACATCTCTCTCTCTCTTTCTGTTTAGTTGAACTTTAGAAGGTAAACTTGGAAGTAGGAAAACTTGAATATTGATGTCAATATATGTATATTGATGGTGAATTGAATTATGTTTTCGTATAGAAAACACTCGACCACAAAAGAATTCTGTAACGAAGTGGACATCACAATAACATTATCTTGGACTGTTGTCGTTGCCCTCGTCTATTCTTTAGAAGGTTGTATTTGTGCATTTTTATATGACACACACACACACACAACTACGTAAAGTTCTAAAATAATATTTATCATGTATAAAGTAGGTAGTAGTTTGGACCTTTATGGACAGGACAGCCTTTTGTGTGCTTGTATGTCGTTCTATCCTGCCAAGAAACTCATCAATCAACAGTTAAATAAAACGTCCACCTCCTATAGTGAGAGGGGAGCACACCAATCAACCTGACTCACACACCGGTGGTATACTATATACAACATGTCACCCTTATTCAACGTGATTTTAAACTACTTTGAGAAAGCTGTGTGTGTCGGGGGGTCTTTGTGTCGACTACCTGCTTTCATGGGAAACGAATAATAACATTTGTTACAACGACCTTCATCTGACAATAATTTAAATAGTTTTGGAACGAAATTTCTCGACACCATTCTATACCTAACTCCACCTGAACTATTCGAGCCACCTGTTGATTGGATTGAATTCGTAAAGGAGGAGTTACCTGTAAACCACCTGTCTAATATCTGGTTGGTTGGTTGGTGTAAAATAACTGTGACACCATTGCTGATAAACTGTTCAATTTTAAGAGAATATGATAATATCGCTATTTTTTTTTCTTCTTCTGGTTTTATGGATATAAAAATCAGGCAAGGAAATCAAATTACGTATGCATTTCCTTCGGTATTATGTTGTTCTTATCTTGCCGTTCTTTATGTACCTTTATCAGGAAGATTGGTGTGTATCTCACCACACACAACATATACGTAGAGGATATGGTGGTATAAAAGTTGCCTGGCGACCGGTAGAAACGACATTTTGAACACTTTAGTGTTTTTGAAAAAGGTATTGGTGGTTGGTTGGGTGAGATAGATTGGAATGGAGAAAGATCGTAAATTGCCAAAACCAATATTATTAAACGACTTTAGATAAACTCATGTTTTATAATATAAAAATGAAAATTTAAAACTTTATTTACTAAACATGCGAGGTGTATTAGAGGAAAATCCAATTTCGTAAACGAAATACAATTGTTATCGAATAGATATTTTTTAAAGAATTTGCTAAAATTTCGTCTTTTGAGTTATTTTGTAGTTTCGACATCACCAAAAAAAATAAGAAGTTGTTGTGTCTTTTGTTCGAGTAGGGTGGATTTTTATAACACAACTAACATTCAACTTTTCCGTAAATCATAAAAACTTTGAAGAGGTTGTGTAGTAAAAATTGAAATGTTTATGATAGAAAAAATAAAGAGTAAAAAAAAAATTAATGAATAACTGTCGAATTTTCTTTAAACTTCACTATAAATTCCACTACTCATGTTATTCTAATATATTAAAATCATCATGAATAAAAGGTTAAATTGAGTAGACTTTCAATTCGGTGTATGGGGTGGTATAGTTTCGTGATATTACAGTCCCTAGGTGAATCTGACATTTGAGTTGCAATACTTCAAGCGTTATCAAAAGTTTGTCGAACGTGAACGATGAACATATCCACCAGTGTTGTGTGATGAATGAAGTTTGTGACAGCTAGTGGCGGCACACTGATCGTCAACCACCCACTGCTTTGATCGTTTGAACAACTTAAAAATTCTACATTAAGTTGTTATCAATTAATAACACCTGATTTCTCGTGTATAGACTCATATCTGACAGGATTATGTGGGTAATGATGATAGAGTTAAGATTGTTGGTGACGCATCATCATTATAGTCACTAATTTATTTTAATGTTAGTAGTATTCTAATGATGGTATTTCTATGATGATGATGATGATGAACGGGGAAATTTGAAGGGTCGGTAAATGGAAACAAAGCGATACGTTGGTAGTAATGCAGGGTGTGGGGTAGGTAGTGAAGAAGAGTGTATAGCGGGTGGGTGATCATCAAACGGCGCGCCGTCAGTATGAGCGATTACCGAAAAGGAGTTGTAAGCTTACAGGCAGTCACACAGCAGTAGCAGCAGTAGCAGCATTCACTCCTGCTACAACTAAAACAATGAGACTCTTTTCATTGTTTTTGCTCTTCTGATTCAGAAGCACAACTGACAACCCTTCACCGTTCACACCAACCAACCAACCCCCCTTCGCTGCTTTTGTTTTTCTTTCGTTTTCCGTCACCATTTTCTAAAACGTTCATTTTTAATATGATGAATTTAAAGCTTTGTTACTCTTTAATTATTCCACTTTTTACATTTATCTACCTAATTGTATTTCCTGATTCGAGGGTATAATAACAAAGACTATCTCAAGAGGTATCATAAATCAAACCAGTATTTTTATATGTCTTGACGTTCATCCACAGAAACAACAACAGTATGAACACAAAAAAAAAAAAATGCTATTTAGTCATCGCCTATATTGTGGTGGTGGTTCGTTGACTTATCCCCCATTGTTGTAATAACCTGAACTTGATCGGTACAAAAATTTACAAAACAAAGATATAAACTGGCCTTTTCCCCAGATTGTTATTATTAGTATGATCGATTTATGGCATTCATTGACATTTTATTATCCGAATATTTGATTACATTCGTGAACCCATACGTACACACAATATTTCATACGAAATAAAACCGTAAAGATTTCTATAACACTCCATCAATTTTTATTGCCCTACAACAGACAGGTTGATCAAAATCTTGTAGATGGAGTATAAGTTTTGATATGAGGTAACAGTATGCGCTTTTTTTTGTGTAAAACAAACGAACCACTCAGAAAACAAGATAGTTTTCAATTCGTTGCTGTGAGTATACAGACTTGACTGTAAAACAAACCATCTACTGTGTGTGTTTTGTTATTCATATGTATATAGAGAGACCTGTAGATACATATGCGATAAAAAACTGGACTAAAATAAAATTAAAAAAGAAGGCAAACGAACAGACCCTGTCATGAATTACATACAACCATACACATGCCGTGAGATGAGAAGATATAATAAACCCAAATAACCTTCAGGCGTACACAAAAGCCACATGTGAAGGCGCACCCACCCACGAAAAAAAAAAATGTGTAAAAAGATTAAAGACAATACTGTTCACACCTGTCATTTTTTTTTTTTTTGTTGTTGTTGTGCTGTTTATTCCAGACGATACAGTAATATTAAGATGAATTCCAAGTATTTTGTTTTTCAATTTGCTCCATTTAAGTGGCAAATGGCAATTTAAACGAATAGTGTGTGTGTGTGTGTGTGTGTGGTGATTGACCCCGTTGATTTGTTGTTGAATATATACCGTGAGATCTGTAAAAACCATTTTATACAACCATATTGAGGTCTTTCTTTTTAATTTTAATTGGTTTGGATACATAATAGTGATTAAGTCGCGCATTTGGACGGAAATAGAACAATTTTTTTCAAATGACGTCATAATGGCTTAAACGGCTGTATTATAAGATGACTTCAGGTATAGAAAAACTCTAACAACACATGAACATGTGTTGTTATCAAGACTAAATGAGGCGGACTTGAAAAAAAATTATAAGAAAAAGGTGGGAATTTAATCAAACTTGGGAATTACGCAAAAATAGCAGATTTTCACCGTTTCTTTATTTTTTTCGAAAAATAAATCTGAACAATAGCATTTTAAAAAGCGCCAACTTAATGCGATTATTAAGCACTGAAATTTAATAAGCATGGTTGTAAGGGGAAAGAAAATAAAACACCTCCCCTAGGAACATTAAATAAAGGTGTAAAAATATTAAAACAAACACATTCTCATGTATAAGATAAAGATAGATATAGTGTCGTTTTAATATACAACATTCTGTGCAAATTTGCACAATCTTGATATTATAAACAGTCATGTATATTTATTATTCAAACTTTGAATGTATTATAAAAACCTACTGAAAGCTTGTATTAAAAACGGTTTCATTCAAGGGGTGGCAAGTTTCATTCTTGAAAAGGTATCATTAAGACATTCCATTATTTCCATCTGTAACATTTTCAGTTTGCTTTTTATTTCTCCAACACCACCACCACCACCACCACTATATTTGATTGGCTAGATTTTCCACCTTTTTATTCCTTTTCTTCAACTTTAATCTAATTTTTACACCTTTTTAAACTCTTTTTTTCCTCTATTCACCCTCCTACAAATTCTTTGTTTATTAACATAAAACTTTTTGATGAGTTGATTTTATAATTCTTCTTAACAACAACAACAACAACAAAAAAAATCTTCAAATGATAAGCGATAGTTAAAGCAAACTTCGTCATAATACAGCCATTATGTAAATTAGGGGGTGGTTAATATAGCTAACCTAGGCCTGGACTTTTATTTTAAAAATTTCCCAAAGAAAATCATATGCAAATTATTAAGTGAATAGACGGTGAATATTTTCACAGTGTTTATAATTCGTTTTTTATAGAGCCATGCTGTTAGCATAATGAATGGTGGAAATGTTTTAATGTGGCCAAGAAATATATATATATTTTTTTTAGTATTCTTGTATTTTGTTGAATTAACGTTATATTTTCTAAAGAACTTTCTATCAACCCCCTTATAAAGAAACAGATGAAGAAAAATTGTATATTGTTTATAATTTGATAAAAAATTCTTAAAGGGTTGGTTTTTGGATAGCAGTAGCGAGCATCTCGATCAATTAATTAAATTACAAACTTACCCCTATCTTGTATTAATAAACCCTTTACATAAACTTCAACGCTTTCTTGGTTTGTTACAGGTATATTTTGATTATCTCTCTCTTTCTTTCTCTATAGAGTTTATCATACAGTGGTGATAGTGGCAATCATCCATCATCTGACAAAACACAACTCGTAAACTATGTGGCATACATCTTATTCCGATTCTCTCGTTTTAATTTAATACGGGTGAATATAAGTGAAGTACATTTGACTGGGACTGACAACACTAATGTATCAAACAGGGAAAAAGGACCCAACAAATTCCTATTCTGTGTTGTTGTTATTGTACCAGTTTTTGAATACAACCTAAAACCTGGAGGAAATTACATTTTAAAAGTTGTGTATTTAATGAACGACTCAATGTTGATGTGTGTGTGTGTGTTTATAAATGAAGATAAATGATTGTTGATATTGGATTAAACTTGATGATGTTACAATCTTTACGTGAAACAATGATGTCTTGAAATGTCGTTGATAATAATCGAAACGATCTTTATTGTTAATTTTAAAAACTTTCTGAATCTATATGTGTGGGTGTGGGTGTATAAAACTCGTATATGTTAAGTGTGCAATAAACCTTAACGGTGTTTTTGTTTCATTTTGGGGTTCGTTTCACACGTGTCCTATGTCTTATAGTATGAGATACACTTCACTGGTTGTAAAATTACAACCGACACTATTTCCCTTATAAACAACTTGTATATAAATACAGAAACACATTCATACCTCGATTTTGTGTAACAAAGCGACTATAGATGAAATGAAGAGAAGCTGTACACACGTGGACCTACACCGTCGTTGTCGTCGTCGTCGTCGTCAATTTTGATGTTTCTTTGATGTAACAAAACAAGAAGTCAACTCATATACATATGATTATTGCTTTAATATCTTAGTCTGTAGACGTTATATTGCAATAAATTTTACATTTAATTTTGCCAGTTTGTTTGGAAATGTTCAAAAAGATGAACTTTGTTTAATAGAGAAGATTGAAACATGATTTCTTTGTGTATGCATAACGAGTCTTCCGTTTCAATATCACGTTTGACGGTATTTGCTTTTGGGAACAATTCCTCTACCAGTCAGTCGGTAGTAGTAGTAGTAGTAGTGTCTTTTATTAACTAGAAACTTACTATTAAAATAGAAATTATTGTGGAGAGAGGAGGGAGAGAATTAAACAAACCAAAAAAAAAATAACTACACCTTTTGTTTTCTAAGATTCTATTTAGATTAAGTAGTAAAAATTTTACGACTTTCGACCGAATATATGTTTATAACAACGTTAATTTTTTATTTTCTGTTGTTTCGTATTTATTTTATATCTGGTTTCTGGTTAAATACTTGCAACATTTTGCTAATATTTATATGAAAAGTCGTGAATGTCAAGTTGTTTGTTAACGTTTGAATTGTGATCGTGGTTTACGTTTGAAGTCAAAGGTATAATGGTCGACTTTGTCTCAAATATTACACACAGTATAACCATTAACGTTCTTAGGAATTGTTCCAATTCATGCATTCTAAAACTAACACACACACATACAACTCGTAAATTTCTAAAATTCACAGAATCTATATTTTTGAATAACAATATACTGCATCTATCTCGATGTGATCAACCGGACTTTGTAATTGAAATAAATAAGACATAATTAGTTGTTATATCGTGTATTTGCACCAACTTGTCCAACAAATTAAAAAAATATGTTTTTAATTCCAAACTAAGTAGGTATAGTTGGAACCTGTTGGCGCCTTAAAACATATGGAACTAATTTTAACCAATTAGTAACAACATTGATCCAATGAAACATCAAATTTCATTATACCAAAAATTAATTAACAACTTTCCAATATTTCTTAACATTAATTATAATTAAACAATAATAATAATAGAAATACGAAAATTTCCAATGATGATAATGATAACGTTTTCCAAGTATTTACTTATGAGGTTGTTGAAGTCTTATGTAATAAAGTATAACTTGTTCTCTCTTGGTCGTTCATTATAGAAACGGGAACTGGTTCATTTCCTTCATTTCACATCTACACCATTCCATCTAACACCCCCGCATTTCTCATTCCATTCTCTCTCATCTTTTAAAATTACGAAAAACTTCCACTACCACCACCACTAGAGAGATGGAAACAGCAACATCTTTTATGCCACAAGGTAATTTTACAAGTAATTAGAGGCAATTACACGATGTCATTATACCACATTGCTCTGAAATATATCTTTAAAGTTTGGGCAAAACTTTTCGGGAGAGAGGTTAACGCAGAGGAAAAGAAAATATTATCTCGTTACTATGTTTCTATAAGTGTAGAAGATGGTGAGAGGGAATTTCGCTCTAATCTTTTGCATTAATTTAATGGGTTTTATATTGTTATTTTCTTTAAATTTGATGATTGATATGTTTCTTATAGGGTGAGAGGGTTGAAAAAGGGTGAATAAGTCTATTTCTATTATGTTTCTTGTTATTTTATCTCATTTGGTTAATGCTATGTCATGTGTAACGAAAGTATAATGCTTCAATTTAGTTTGCTGTCGTCGACATGCACTTTTCCAGCCACTACCTTTCATCTGATGACGTCCGTTTGTATTAAATGAGAATTGTGGCAAAACAATTTTTGCACAAGCAATAAAAAACATGTCATTTTTCTATTCGACTTGGTTATTATTTTTTTTTTTTTGGCTTCTTCATCTTATACTTATATTTATAAAACTCTCAAGCAAAAGTTATTAATACGAACTAACTGGTTATGTCAAAGCCAAACATTGGCGTCGTTAAGACGTTGCGGCGCGTCGGAATACTGATGAGGGCAAACCAGAGAGAGCGCTTCTACTTCTGATTGATATGGACAGAGAATGATAATAAGGCCAGATTAAAGAAGTTGATGTTTTAAGATATATACGATAAGATGAGTGAGTTGGTGATGGGACGAAGTGTGGTAGCGGTATAAGAGAGTTTTCTCTACTATCACTATATATAGGATATACCACCCCTTCAAAAACTGATGCCGCACCACTAATTGCACACTGAACGAGACCGCTAGTGAAACAATGTTTTCAATTAATGGCGTACGGAAAAGGAAGAGAAAAGAGAGCTCGTAAAACAGGAGTGTGCTCTTCAATTTTTTTTTTTGTTTTGTTCTTCTTCTCGACATCGTTGTTTTTGCTCTTACAAGAAATTACCGTTTAATTTTAACTGAAATTGAAAAATCTTAAGAACGTTATTTTAATTAAAGTACTAATAATACGTATAGGTATTTTGTTACAAGTAGAGAGGGTGGGAGAGAGAGAGAAGAGTCACAACCACACCACTATCAACCGTATAGATATACTTTCAAACTTTTGTAATTCAACTTAGGACTTTTGTAATGTTTTCTACTTGAATGCTTTAATTGAAAATGGGAGTTTTGCGGTGCAGTCGTCTCATTCCCACAGTTGTAGAGTAGCAATATGTGTGTATCGCCACGTGAGCTAAGCCAGTTTTAATAACAACCACCTCCGTCACTTCAACACAAACCACCCTACACACACAGGCTTCTAGTTTTATATTGTCACTTTTTGTAACGTTATCATATCTCTATCAGCGCTAATAGCTCATGCGAGTTGAGTAATTTATGTAAGAACAGAGGCGTACACAAAGAATAGTGCATTGCGGCAATGTAATTTAATAAAAATTACTATCTGTGCGAGAACACCTGTAAATCTAAGGTATAACGTTGCCGTGATTGTTGGTGTTCTTTTTTTTCTAAGTTTTTTATAATGAGTTTTTTATGCGGAAATCTTTGAACGTCTTCAATATTTTTGGTTAGAACTTTTGGCAAGACTTACTGCCGGTTTTTTTTCTCTATTTTTGGTTGGTTTGTGATCATAAATTGGTGATCTATATTTTAACTCTTTGTAATAATAATTCGTGAAACTGGAGATTGGATATAATTTCAAGCATTTCTCAAGTAAAATTTCGTATTTTGAACTCTTTATAAAAGCTACATTGTTGTTGTTGTTGTTGTTGGTTGGTAGATGGGGCGCGGGATTTATTTGTTTCAATTATAATTTTTGGCTCACTACTTATTGTAAACAAATCGTTGTATACGAGTAAGTCATTAAATGCGATGAAAATTTAACAAATGGAAAAACCACTGGAGATATCATAACATAATTCGAAACAATTTTATGATAACATTTGTGTCAAGTAAAAATTTGAAAAAGACTATACATATATGTATGTGGATGTATACAACTTGTGTATACAAGAACGCGTACATAAAATATATGCCAAACAAATTTCTTGACATGGCAATGTTCCTCTTGTGGACTACGAACTACGGCTGGCTTCATCCCGAATGCAGCCTGTTGGAATGCAGCCAATGTGAACATCGCTTCAATGCTGCTACTTTATAATAATAATAATAATAATAATAACGGAATGGTGGGATAATTCTCCACGCTGCTTAACCCTAGACACATTACAATTTTTTTTTATTAATAGATTAGTTGTTTTGTTGTTTTTATTTTGTCTTTCAACATCTTTACAAACGATCTAAATCACACTCAATTCCAGAATCTATACATATATGTATGTTGTATAGTAGGTAATATATATATAAAATCATACATATGGTGGCGTTCAATTTCCAGACGATTGACTATAGAAATAAACAAAAAACAAAAAAAACAAGAACAAGAAGAAAAAAACGAAGAAATAAAACAGCTACACGAAGATTGGATCTTTCTGATTCTATGAATAGGTAAATCAAAAATATTGTAGGTATATATACATATATAGAATATATATGTGTATATGGTTATGTCCCTGTGGGATTTTCTTGGTATATAAAAACCAAATAAACCAACCATATGGGACAACATATCATGGAGATAACACATATGCTCACCAGGGAGCATACATGAAATATGAGCTCAGGTTAAGGAAGATATTGAGACGTCGGTGTAGAGGACCCAGGTGACTGTACACACAACTCGTCTCTATTCAAACAAAACGAAACCAAAAAAAACAAAAAAATAATAAAACATTCCCACTATTGGTTGATTAAATATTAAAAAGTTTATTTTGAATTGTTCGAAATATGAATTAACACTAAAGATTGAACAAATTAAGATTTATATAATTTGGAATTGATGTGATATCATTGGGGTTTTGATGGAAATTAGGTTGCATTTCCATTTTGCTTTATCGTACAGTTGTAGAATTTGTCTTTCAATTAATTGCCAATTATTAGTACGTGAATAGAGTAAATTACAAGGGTAAAGGATGATGTGTGTATGTGTGTATGTAATACCTACATATGTATATGTGAGTCGTGTTAGTTAGGGTTGGAAGTCTAAACACATGTAATGTAACGCGAAACCAGCTTTAATACCCAAACGGAAAGCTGCCGATGTCGCTCTCCTGGAACACGGGTCCTGACATTAATTACCTATATCCGTGTAACAGAGCGATCGAACACAACCTGTCAATTAGACAGTATTAGTTTAGATCCGTAACGATCGCCTCTTCGGCTTCATTACTATTTGTAGTTAGTTACAACTTGAAAAGGACTACTACTACTACTACTACTGTATCCTTATAAGTATAGTAAATGTATCCCTATAACCTCATCTCTCCTCTTTCGATTGATTCTCTCTCTATGGCCACTAACTTGCTGCTACTGCTCTGCTTGCCACTAGGAGAGCTTGTGCAAACTTTGGTGATTTGTTCGACTGCGATTCAGTTGAGAGCACTAATTGATGGTTGGTCTGACTTCTGAAGGAGACAGGGTCTAATAGAAATGTCAACAAGCTGCACCGTTTACGTTACTTTTGTCCTTAAAGACCATAGACTGATTGGACAACACTAAGATTATCGAATTATCGTCGACAGATGGATGTTTTTATTGTACAAGAATTGAGTTATAGTTTTATTTGTTGTTATTATAGATTTTTGTAGAATTATTTTACCTTGAATTTGACAAAATAAATATTTTTATCAAGATTCTGTTAATGACAATTCGATGATTTATATTTGTTGAGGGGTAACTACTACTACTACCCACTCAAGTTAAAGAATAGCGCATAATTCGTGCGCATTACACTCCCTAAAAACAAATGACCATTTAATGAATTTCTACTTTAACCCATTAGGGTTCATGATAGTCGTTTATTTTGTCAGCTTCTTTGTTTTCTCTTTTCTTTCTTAGCAGGAGACTTATATGTGTATGTTTCAAACCGAAAAGAAACAAGAACAACAAGTCAAATGTTGTTAAGACTAGAGGGGGGTGGCTATCGTTCATTCTCTTCCACATCTATATCTATCTTTTACTTTGTACGTTCTTTTCTAATATATTGTATAGAGAAAAGAGGGTGAAACTAAGGTACCGTGACGATAGTCATCATACCGTAATGGCTGTCGTTGTCGAGGCCGACATTTCACAGAACAAAACATGGCAATCCGTCTTCCGGCTTACGACGAATAGAGGTGCATCCACGGTACATTATCTGCGCACATCCTGGGTGAATCACGCGGACAATGTGGCCATTTTCCATAGACCCCCTATAGTAGTTAGTTATACACATGTACCCTATTTGCAAAACTTCTATCTCTCTTTCAATTGATTCTTTAAGAACATTTTTTTTTTTTCTATTATTGTTGTTGCTAGTGCTACTACGCCCGCCGCTACTGTTGCTGCCGTCAACGTTAATGTTTACCATCCCCCCTTTTTGGATTGTTTGCCACTTTTCTGTTTCTCAACGTTTTCGCTTCAGTTAGACGCCTTTTCTTCTTAATTTAATAATATTTAGCAGTCGCATCGTGTATTTAGTAAAACACCGACATCTTTCATAAAAGACGATTCATTTTCTATCTACCAACTTTTCTTCAAAACAATATTTC
The DNA here is from genome assembly GCA_037414755.1 of Lydus trimaculatus. Lineage (NCBI taxonomy): Eukaryota > Metazoa > Arthropoda > Insecta > Coleoptera > Meloidae > Lydus > Lydus trimaculatus. The sequence continues at coordinate 11,054 of JAZBGY010000813.1, read as the reverse complement.
CCTCCCGTGTTTTCTTCTTATATTTATTCATTGCCCGACTATGAGTTGGAATATTGAGAGAAATAAATAAAGTTTGAAACGTGCACTAAAATTCAATATAACTACACAGCTATTCTGCATATCATCCCCCCAATCCACTACCATTGTTTTTAATTTTGGAGAGAAAAAATTTTCCAAAAATTAACCAATAATTTCCCTCAACCAACCATATAATTCAATTAAACTATGGTCATGTGAAATAACAACCAATGAAAATACGTTTCACCTGTCCAATCGATTATAAGGAGGAGTCGACGGTTATCATGCGCGCACCTGTATAACGGTTTGCAGGTGGCGCAGAATGGAAAACAACCTGTCGTTGACGGCGCAAGAAACCACCAACCAATCACACTGTACGTCCACCTGTACAAACACCTGCCTCAGGTGGGGGCGGCTCAACAATTTTAACCAATAAAAAAACGTTACCTTATATACCTATACTATTTAGAATGGCATTTGTTTATAATTTTTCAATTGTTTTTGCGTTTATCTTAATTCTGTGGAATTGAGATTTTACAAATATCAAATAAATATTTATTTTAATCTGTCGGTGAACTGTCAGCCTACACATGAACCTGAAATGGTCCTACGTTTCCTGAACAATTATCAAAAGTATTTCCTTTCAGATTTTAGATTTTGAAATGCATTACTATGTTGTTGTTTTGTTGCATTGTGATTGTTTATGTGGGGGTTGATGACTAATGAAATCATTTTTGTTATTCTACCGGCAACAACAAAAGAATTCAGATTAGGAAAAAGAAAAAATAACCAACAATGTCAACATATTATCGTCAACAGACAATTTCCTGAAAGAGGGCTTAACTATTTTGTTAAAATAAACAGAATAACATTCCAACAAATCATAATTAACACCACCGGATACCTTATCAGTAGTTCCTAATTATTATTATTTTTTTGTTGTTGTGATAGTTTGACGCAAATGTTGAGTGAAACGCACCTTGAACTCATATTTGGAGCAGTAAATCGAAATATACAGAATTTTTTTGTTAAACAAAACCATCTTTGTATTTTGTCAGAAATGACAACAACAACAGTGGGCCTTTACAAAAATTACCAGACGCTCTTATGGCGCAATCATTTTTTGCTCTGTATTCTCGGTATTTTAGCAAATTAAAAAAATAGAAAAAACAACATAATTATAGTTGTTTCTTATAATCCTAATTATGAGTATATGTCATTCCAAGACATAGGTGCATCAAATATTTTGTATTTTGATCATTGATGAAAAGTTAATTAAACATTAATTTGACGATATTCGCTATGGGACTTTGTGGCTTCTCTAACATGATTGCTATTTGCTTTAAGTTGAAAATAACCCTCCAAAAAAACCATGTTACAAAAAAGACAAATCTAAAGTTGAGTTTGTGTGTGTATAAAACTTCTCTACAATAACGTACATAAAAATTAATTGTGCCGAAGTTGTATAATCAGTGATTATTGCTTTCTTCGTTTTTTAAACAAAATGACAAAAATTTAACGATGTTTAAAATTCGTTCTAATAAAACGAAAACTGTATGTTTCCATATTTCTCTACTCTCCATTCACAGTTATTCTACATTTAGTTGGAAATACTCGTTTATGAATATCGTCTTTGTAAAAGATCTTCATAGTTTCAAGACATTTAAAAGTCGTAAAAGCGTATTTAGTCTGTTCGAGTGTCGAGAGGGATATAAATTGATCTACAATGAAACAACAAACAACTTTACGATTTCAAAGTTAAGTTGTGTTGATGTCTCATTGCAAATTCACCTGAAAATCGTAATTTTTTATTGGTTATTACTAGTGATGGATAAAAATGATATAAAAGGAATTTAAAGGCTCAATTCCGTATAGTGGGTAGCAATATCTATTCCTGGATTTCGTATTAGAATTTGTTTATTTGCGTTTTTTTCTTCTTCGTTTTTTTTTTTTGTGATTCTTTGCAGACATCAAGGGATATGTATCGCAATTTTGGGGGCGCCTGTTTGCTGAACTGTGATAGTTTACCACCGATAACATCAACAATCTCACAAATTCGTTTCGCCTTCGTTTATCATTCTCAAATTTAAAACGTTCGCTTTTACAATAGCAATTTTGATGTGAGTACTTCAATTCTAGTGGTAATAGGAATAGTACCTGGATTGAGAGAGAAAAAATTAAGTTTTGTAGAAAGTTTTTTGAAAGAATTCCAGAACGATAATCTTTTAATTCAACAAGTTTTTGATGTTTCCATTCGATGGTTTTATCGTTAAAAGGAAAGAAATATCAATAACCAAAATACTTTATTTGATTGTATCTTTGAAGATATCCGATCGATAGTTATACCGTCTTTAAATCAGTATTAGTGTCATAATGAAGTTTATTTCTAATTATTTTCATATGATCAACTGTATATAGTGAAGATTTGATATTTTGGGCGTTGTTAGCAAGCTCAAAACAACAATTAATCCAACGATAAGTCAAGAAACAAAGAGAGACAGAGAGAGTAGGGAATAGAAATTGTTCGGAATTGACGGAAAACAACCCTTCATCCCTCTATATCAAGATCCTGTTGTGGGAACTTGTCGAAAATACAAACATAGTTGACATAGGGTAGTTGTTGTTGGTTGTAGTATAACATCCGCCTCATAGGACGACCACACCAGATCACACAGCCCACTTGCGGTCAAAATACTAGTAAGACACACTTAAGATAAATAACGATATCTCTTCCTATGATGCTTTCCTATCCTTGAATCCCAAGACACACTAATGACCTCAAACAACAACTAAAAGCAAGCAGAAGGAAACTATCCCGAAGATACTACGTGACATCAAATGTTTAACGGTCTTCCTCGAAATGATCAAAATTGGTCAAGATAAGCCAAACATAAAATCATAATTTTTATTGATAATCCTATCAAAAATTATGATTTGTGATCAATGAAAATCAGCAGAATTACACGAGTTTTCCGGATAATTTGATCTATAACTCTTCTCCACTCTAATCTTTTTATTATTATTATTATTATTTTTTTGTTGGTTTCAAACAGGAAAAGCGATGATGATGATATTTTATTTTAAACGGAGAGTCTGAGTTGGCGATGAGATTTTCATCAAGTATGCAAATGAGGGGGAAAATTACTTTTCCTATATAATCGTCATTATTTCGGCATTGACATCAAGCCCGCCTGTGATCACATATTGCTGTTTTTCTCGCCACTACCGCCGTCGACGCCGCCACCACTACCACCGCCTGTCTCGACCATCATGATACCACGTAATACGTTGTACAGTCTCGACAAAAAGTTGGAGGAAATTACTTAATAACACAATAATACACACAAAATTTATTTGATCCGATTTAGCACTGTCTCCTGCTAATTTTTATCGTTTCCAATTCAATTTCATGCTGGGTAAAAGCGACAAAATTAATTTAAAAAAAAAAAATAATAAACCACAAAAAGTATCTCTTCTGATAAATAATAAGTTGATATAAATATCATAATCTGTCTTAATTTAATTGAAACTTTGTACATTTGCCAAATTTTCTCAAAAAAATTATGCACGTTTTGTTGTTTTTTCTTTCGTTTTTTTTTTGATAATGGATAGGGTGAATTTTTTGGAAATTGTGTTATCAGTGAATGTACAGATGAAATACCAAAAGTGATATGACGCTCGACGATTCTCATATAACAACATACAACGTGAATGTGTGCGTGGGAGGTACTCACTGATATCAGCACAATCTGTTGCGTCCTTCGTCTGTTTTACCTAATGTTGTTTTCGTTTAAAATTCGGCCAATGGCTTTTTTATTCTATACAATTTCTAATAAACCCCCTCTACCCTCATTAATCTTCTATATGCATATTTTGATTTTGCAGAAATTTTTTTTTTAAAAACAAAAATACCTCAATGTCGTCGTCTCGTATTGCAAAAGGGGGTAGGTTGCAAAAACTCATTTAAACACTGTGTTGTTTACCATCAAGGGCGCTTTTAAAACACAGTTCTTTCATTAACATGAAAGTCAACATTTCAATAACCTGCTGCACTCATATCTTTCTACAGTGGTACATGTGTATGGAAAAGCTTTATTGCGGTGTTTAACTGAGGAGGGTGTAATTAAATTTTTCATTATTATACACATAAAATGCGCTACTACGGTGGAATAACAGATAAATGAACAGCTCTCTTTATAAAGGTAACATTGTAACCGGGTACATCGAAAGTGTACAGTCGGTCTTGTTCAACTTAACTACCTTAGCTTTACAGCTGTCTATAACTGAATATTTGAAGGAAGGTTTAGTTACGATTAGAAATGTTTCGACAAACACAATAACACTGCCGAAGTTGTCGACGTATTTTAGCGTAGTCAAGTCAAAATAGACGGAGTATAGATCGTTTAAAATGAATCATGTGGGTGTGTGTGTGTTACTTAAAGGAGAAATAGATTTATAGTAACGGAAAAACTGTAACATTTAAACATTTAGTATTTTAATGTAAAAATAGATTTTTGATTATTATTACCTATCATTATTACATTGAAATATAAACAAAAACTACTTAAATTGTTTTTTTGTATAAATGCCAGGAGTTTATATAGTTTTTGATGTTTAAAGTGACGTCTATTAGAGATTAAAAATATAACCATCTCCTCGCTATTTGATAAATTTGAAACAACATTAAGACGATTAAATGACGATAATAAAGTAAATTTTTAAACAAAAACGAGAATCTAACGTTAAGATCACCAAGTGTATGATGTAGCTGTTATAAATTTTCTTAATCTATTAACATGACATTGTGAAAATAAAGAGAATCAAGACCTCCCAACAGTAGTGTGTAATAGAGAGTTTGGAGGCGAAAAAACAAAGTATGTACAGTTTGCATCCGCAATAAACTGGCAATAACAGATTTTATTATTGTCGAGGACTATACAACAAAACTAATACATATACAAAACATACCATACCATAATAAACATAATGTAATAGGAACTGTTAGATGCATCTATATAGAAAGAGAAAATATGCGGAACAACTTTAATAAAGTGTCCGAGAATCTATATATTCTGTCGATTTTCATGCGACAACTCAACTATAGTTGTTTCAGCACTCACAAACATCGCGACGTGGGGGAAGAGGGTACAGAGTAGGATGGATAACGTACTTGTAGCCGCTGTGATGAAATGAGATGGGTATATGTATAGGCTCCACCTCACAAATGTTTATCTCGAGTAAAAACAGTATAAATTCAAGTCAAGTCGGCCAAACTATTATAGATCAACTATATTAGTTTCAATAGTGATTCTTTCATTTTATATATGAAAGACATGTCAACATTATCTACATATCCATATATTTATAAAAGCATGTATATTTCGATAATATAGTAGTGATGGTCATGAATATCACATATCCGCCTCTACTTATTCGTCTCGTGTATTTATGTGTTATATTATGTATTCCCATTGGGAAGTTTTAAATTAAACAGGTTGCAAACATGCACGTTATTACATTTATTGTATATAAATTCTAAAAAAAAAAAAAACACACATACACCGATATATCTGCATGTTGTTGTATAAATGTATAATATGAGATAAAGGCTCCTTTCATCAGTATTACCAACAGTAATGAGGTTTGTATTCAACCTATACCTCTGACTGATGAAACCAGTCTGATAAAATGAGTCCACATGTCTCTGTATGTGTAAACTGTAATTACATGTGTGATGTTTGAGTTTAAACCGACAAACCAAAAAGAGAGAAAAAAGTGTCTATATATTGGACGATTAATTCCCTATAGTATTTCATGGTTGGAAAAAAAAAAACCACCCTTATTATTATCAATTTTCTATCATCAATGTAAACAATATTATTTATAAAGCGGTTGTTTTCGGTCATACCCTGCCAGCAGGCGTTTATAATATCGTCCTGCCACTGATTATTTTCATATGAGTCGCAGCCAGGATTACTACAGGTCTCTTATTAAGGCGGCGGCGTTGATTGTTAATATAAAAGCTTTGTGGTCGTTCATTTCAGTTATATAATCAGAAATTAATTTTGAAATCCGCTCATGTATATGCAATTATGGGCCGGATGTTTTAAGTGAAAATAGACAGCATATACCACCTACCACCCTCAATTATGAGGCTTCTATAAGTACCGATATTTAATTGTTTTTTTTTTCCTAAACAAATCTCAAATGATTGATGTAAAAATTATAGAAATACTCTACTACACCCCTATTCAGTGTGTGTTTTTATCATTCTTATCATGGCCAACTGTAAATAACTACGATTTGTCCGTGTCTGACCGGTGAACAAATGCTTCCTACCACTCACTAGAATAGGGAATGTGCAAAAGATTGAGGCGAATGCCTGGAGAGCAAAGGAAAGTAGAAGAAAAAAAATGCATACTATTCGATTATATCTATAGATATAGAAAGAGAAAAGACGACAATTTTCTATTCCATTTACTTTGTGTTAGTTTAGGAAAAACAACAAGATGAAAAAGAAGAAGGAAAAAAAACAACAATGTCCATGAGATAGTATAGATTCCTTACTTTAGGGTAAAATAATATGAAAAACTCTACGTTTAGATAATTACCGTCAATACTAATTAACGGCATCGTATAAATCAACTTGAAAGAAGAATGACGGAAGTTTTAATTTAAAACACGCAAAATATCCCACCCATTTGTGAATTGTTTTCACTAAATTACTTAAACTTAAGAGGTTCAATTATATTGAATAAATTTTTCTCATCTATATACACACACACCCTTATATGAATATACATAAAAAAAAAAAAAAAACGTTAACCAAATCATCACCCCCTGTGTTGTGTGAATCTTTTTTTTTTAAATTGTTATTCTTTCCTGAACGTGTGCATCAACTTTCTGTTATCATATAGGGGGAGGCTTTATTGTTCGAGTACTATTCAATAAAAGATCCTTTTTTTTTGTATTATTCTTGTTTGAATGTGAATAAAGGTGGCACAATTAAATTACAATTCTTTTGCACGTGGTACGGTGGATAAATATGCATTCAGCTGAATCAAATCGTATAAGTGCAATCACTGGAATAATAATAATAATAATAATAATAATAATAATAATAATAATAATAATAATAATAATAATAATAATAATAATAATAATAAAAATTGGATAGAGTCTCTAAAAATACTAATTACAGTTCTTCCCTTGACATCTTGGCTATTGTTTCTAGTTGATAAAATGTCCAATTAAAAATTAATCAGACTATTGTAACGGTTGAATTATCCATTTTCGTTGAGCGTAAATAATAAAGACGATGTGAAAAGAGTATAGTAGAAGAAGAAGATGAAGGTATTGTTTTTGTTGTTATCCAATGACCATAATTCTGGAACGTTGAAATATGTCTCTTGATAAATAAAGTGCACTAAAGCAGAAATCTAAAAATTTGTAGTAGTGAATACAGTGCCAGGTAATTACAATCCAGACAATACACAATCGATTAATTATTGCCGTGACACTAGCAGCACCCGGGGACACACGATGGTAAATTGTTGGGGATAATGTGTGTTAGCCAATTTCTCCATCAATATTTTTCCCAAAAACAAAATAAGAATAGATTTCTTCATTAGGGTTGAATTAACCCCTATATTATACCTAATAGGAACAATAGAAAGACAGCTGCAGGTATATGTGTACTATATGTGAGGACTAATCAAGACCAATTTAAGAACTATTAATAGTAGTGCCCGTATAGGTCGGTGTTATAGGGGTGCCGTGATAACATCATCTGTATTTACCGGTATCTTTGTCTCAATTTACCTTTATTAAGGGTAGATTATAAAAGATACCGTCAATTGTTATTTTGAATCGTACCTATGGATACAGCAACAGTTGGTGAAATACCGTTAGAGTATGTATAAGGGTAGTTTTCTATTTAAAAATTAATTATTCAATAATAATAATACTAATAATAGAGTTTGGGTTATAATTTTATAGGTTTTTTACGATCTAAAAGTTGAAAATATTCATATACAAAACTTGCGAAATCATTTGTAATATCTCTAGTCCCATTATGAAAACTTAAGTCATAATCCCGTATAAGAAAAGTTTCCTATTGCGGATTGGTACACAAATAAAATCTCAAATAATAAATGACAAGTTTGAATTGAGAAAGAGAAAACTTGATAACAATAATAATAACAATAAGAATAAGAATAATAAACGAACAGTCAGAAATAGATTTTTATTTCTTTAACAAATAATTGCAATCATCAAATGTATTCATTCGTTCATTCATTCACTCATTCATTCATACATTGAATAGAATCAGAGAATCAAGGTTGACAGGACGGGGGATAGATTGATTTTATCCAGGAAATTGTCCTTCCACCTCATTGCTCTATTGCCGATGACGTGTGACCGAAGATCATTGATCAGACTCCTTCAGCCAAACGGTCATCCGGAAGCTTCTTCGTTTTTACAAAAAAAAAAAACAAATATATATAGGTAATGTTTCTTCAACCAACCTCCAAAAAGATAAATAACGTCATTAACTAACAAGAAAAAAAAATTACGAATTTTTCAACATTCAGGTATTTCCTCCCCGTCGTATTCTCTCTTATTTTAGACATTGAAATTTATCAAAATAATGAGAGCTTCTCGTTATCACAACAGCACTACTTTTAGTTGTCACTAATCGTATACCTTATGGAGAAGTCACGTGTCATGGGTAAAGAGCAATTCTTTTAGACACGTGACATTTAAATCCCTTCACAATGATTCATTTATATTTCTGGGTTGTGATTCCCACAGATATAAAGAATTTATCGTAGAGGGGCCCTAAAAGATGAATTATTGTGATGAGTGCACGATTTATTTTTTTGTAATTAGATTTGCCATTATCTATGACCGGCATTAAAAAATAAAGGGTGAAACTGACAATAAATCACCTTAGAAATCTTTAGGATATACTTTACGAAAATATGAAAATACGTCGTCGATTCGTTAGTAATTTAGGATCACCGTGAGTCACTGGGGGCGGTGTGTCGGTTGGAACATCGCGGCCGAGCCAGTGTAGATTAGAATCGACCCCTTCACGTAACCGAATGTAGCACAGTTATTCAACGATTAGTTCTGCAGGGGTGCTCATTTCATCCCTTAACTCGTATGTATAAACGTATATCTACCCTTCGTCAATCCCCCTACCTATAGTCAGCCACGTTTGCTCTTTACCGTAGGTAGACCGTAAATTGTTGAGGGTGTGTGTGTGTGTAGTTAGTAGGGTGAGATAGACAGTGTCACTTAACTGGACACACGTCGCCCGCACTCGTATTCGACATGGCTAGATCCAAAGTCACCCGGTTGAACTAATTCTGTTATTAATGATTATGTTAATTCTGTGTTACACCTACAAGGGTGGCTGATTTTACCATATGAAAGGATTTTTAGTTTGCGTTAAACAGATGGTGAAAAATCGTAATGATAAAGAAAAACAATCGTCCGTATATACAATTCTTTGAATTAAAATGGAATAAGAGCATATTCTCAAAACATCAAACTATAACCCCATTTCCTTCTTATACTAGGGTGGATTGTTGAATTGTACGCGTCGACCGGACGCACTTCCTTTGGCCGGTTGGCATCATTTCTTTTATTATTTCTTAGTTGCATCTAGTGTAGCGTCCTCATCTATACTATCATCCCTCTAATGCAGTTCTTTTCACCACCGCATAGCCATTCTTCATTTGTTCTTTTGTTCGAAACGCGAAGGAGGTGATAATGATACAGTACCGGGATATCCGGCCAACTTTGTGTCAATGTTTTGCTTTCGGCCAACTTATACTTGGTCAGTAGTTGTCGTCGTTGTCATTGCCTCGAAATAATAGAGGTGCATTGTGGTGGATAAGAGGTGAACTTTAAATAGAACAACTTTTCAAATCACACACTTATATGGCGCCTCTATTGTTAAGATCCACTGGTCATAGCTCATTGGATTTAACACACAAAGTCAATGTACACACACTTTAACATATTATATAGGAAGGATGACGCCATTGCCACCGTCGTAGACTCTCTTTTTGCTAACATATAAAGTGCCCCTCCTAAATACTTGTCATATTCGAGAATTATTAAATTGTTTACGGCTTAGTTGGAACCGAGCTCTCTCTTGACCGCCTTATCCCACAATCTAAATGGAATTCCTCTTCTAGGGAAAGGTTTTTTTTTCCATCCTTAGTTGATACATAAAGTAGTTGATACAAAGAAGTTTAAATTTTTTTCACATTGACTATTTATTAAAGTTGAACAACAAAGCAACATCACAGGTGGTGTTCAAAAGACAAAAAAAAAAAACGATACAATTTCAGAGCTTTTCATATAAAAGCCAACTTTTCAAACTCATAAGCGGATTAATTACACAACAACTAAGGGTGCGATAATACGCGCGTGAGTCATCTCGTTTCAACGTCATCTGAAGAAATGGGGGCAATGATGCGGTCTTTTATCATAAATACAATTATTAATAGTTGACTTACCTTCTTTTGCACAATTTCTAGTTCAATTCATTTATTGAGATGATTGTTTGACATTTATTTTTTTCCAGTTTAAAAATCTGAAACATTGTGTTTTTTTTTCTCTTGTAAAATTGGATTTTCAGAAATGGTCGAATGATTTGCAAAATATGTTAACCCTGAAAGTTCAAAAGTTGAACACATATAAATCACAATTAAATTAAGAAAGGGGCTGTTTGGAAAACTGGTTTTCGTAACGGTCGACAAGACACGGGGTAATATTGTTTGGTAGTGACAGATTTAGGGGATGCGTATTTTGTATTTTTATAAATTGTATTTATTTATTATTATGATGACCAATGATAGAAATTGAAGGGAGCAGAAGGTCGCTTTATTTACATTTCGATAATAACAGCGGTTTTTTTTTAGTGTAATGATAAATAACGAAAAACACGAAAAAGTCTCCTTTGACCCTTGGTTGTGTGTGGTTGAATTTTGTTTGATTATGCAATGGCACGCGTATCG
>JAZBGY010000812.1:25323-38950 GCA_037414755.1 Lydus trimaculatus | reverse complement strand
GGATTTGGTCCGGAGCGGACCAGATCCTTTAAAAAGTCCGCTCGTGTGTGCCCACCTAATGTGTGAACACAAACTTGAATGCCAGTTACTTGAATTCAAGTAACTTGAAAAGTCTGAACGAGGCTTTATCATCGACATAAATCGTACAATCAAAAAAATCAAATGAAATTATCATATTTTGTTTTTCTATTAAAGAAATTTATTCTCTAGGGCCTCAATTTGTTTTGATTTGCCATTGATTTCCATAATAATTTTTTTCTGATGCCCTAATTTCAATAAAGTATTAGCATAGAAAACAGTATCTTCGTCGGGGTTCAAAGTACAAAAAAAAAAACAGTTTATAAAACTGTTTAGGAGGAATTTGCTGAGTAATCGTCGACGAAGAAAAAAAATCGTAATTTCATAGACGACATGGGAAGTATTTTCCAGCCAAGTGGCAAGAAATTGAGAAAAAAAAACAAAACAAACTTAAATAATAAAGAATCGGAATTATTGATTTTCAAATGGATAGAACAAGAAATCAAAACCTGAAAAATCTGAAGACAACTTTGATTACATGTAACAGATGAGGCAGAACAGCACTTACGTGCTAGAAACTTATAATTTTTTTTTTGTCATTTGAGAAAATGGGAATTGAAGTTCATCCGTAAAAATCAACTTATCTCCAAAATGGTGTAATATTTTTTAATGATTTAAAAACAAAGATAGTAGAAATTTCCTGTATCTTATTCGGGGGTTGAGCTATAAGCAATTATTATATATTTTTTAGTTTTTTTATCATTTTCTACCCCGTAGTCATCCTATCCACTATAGGAGTGGTCCGTTGCATAGGGGCTGCTATTATTTGGGAAAAAAATTGAAGATTTAGCTGGAATTGCTTTTTAATTAAAAAGAGCGATCAAACATTTAGCTGAGTCCGGAATTGGGAATTTTTCATATTTTTGATAACTAGGGGTTTTCACCCCTACTATCTCTTTGTTTATTTGCACTTTGAATTTTGAATCGGAGGACGAACCTTAGAATAGAATTTTCTAATTATATGTATATCAAAATCGAGAATTTCCACTTCGTAAAGTTCATTTTTTGGGAAAAGACTAGGTTCAAATATATAAGATGTCTATATTTTTAATGATTTGTTCCACATATTGTCTCACTGGGCAAGTGGTGTGTTAAGCTACGTCCACATCTAACGAACGAACGGGAACGAATGCGAATGTCATGCGCAAACAAAAGTTATAGAATGGCCATGCATTCGCTTGTGTTCCACTAGCTTCTATTCTATTGCCTGTCCACACTAGGCAAACGCAAACGATGTTTTTCTTTGAAATTTCGACAACCAGCGGATCACTGTTTTCCATGTTCGTTAGCATTCGTTCGCGTGTGTCTTGCCGTCCACACTATTTGCATTCGTTCATTAGATGTGGACACAGCCTTACACTTTACAAGCTGTGCCATGGATCTGCATATGAAAAATTGTGGTTTAGCGTGTTATCAACAGAAATTCGTGGATCAGTGGTGGTTAACGTGTTAATTAAACATCTAGGCTGGCTACTACTCATAGCTAGGGTAATAAATTACATAAAAACACATGGATACCGTGGAATTTCCGTCAAATTTTCAAATAAAATGAAACGTAAAATTAAATGGTGCCGTCCTGCCCCCATTATTAGACCTGATAATATCATATCATCAAAAGCACGAGCTGTAAACGATCATGGATTTGTTCCGACTTATGAGAAAGTTTGTCTACATTTATTTGTTTATTTTTTTTAAATCATTTATTATTTTTTTGACTCATAGGAAAGATACAATATGAATTTTATAATGTCAAATGAATATATGAGACAATGGTTTAAAGAACGCGATCTACATTTTAAAGAAAATACAAAAAATCAAGCCCAAAACGTAGTCGATCAATCATGTAAACGACGATTTGTTGTACGTATGTTGAATTATAAACCACCAGAAGTCAAACCATTACCGATAATTCAATTGAAACAGTAAATTGAAATTTATTTCTAACTGATTAAATTGTTTTAAATTAATTTTTTTTTAATTGCAGATTTAAACATTTATATATTTCGAAACAAAACCAACAACCGACTCAATTACGTTATAAACCGGATTGTTCGTTACATCAGGACAGCACATCAGTGAAAAACAAGTCAGTATCTAAATCTAAATGAAACTAAATGAAATTTTTTATACATTTATTTGGCACAATAATACATTCATCTTGTATTTGGGTTTGTTTTTTTTGTGTTTCTGGAAGTGCAAATTTAAAACATCTATAATTATTTGGTTTAAATTTCTTGAATACTTGATTGCAATTGGAGACAATAGATTTAAAATTATATACAAGTAACACTATTATTATTATTATTTACAATTAGGTTTTAAGGCACTGTTTTCCTTTCTTCTACCCTGTATGCGTTACATATTCATACATTGATAATGATATAGTATTGTCGAATAATTCACATGGTTCATTAATATTTATCTCACTCAGTACGGGCGAGTTTGAATATAAATAATGTTGCGAACAATTCAAGTGAATATATTGTCGAAAAAAACGAAATGAAACGAAACTCAGTCTTAATACGATTCGATCTGTTAATAAGGGTTACCCTGTTGTTGGTCTATTTTTTAAATATGAAGGGAACATTTAAATGTCTACACCGATTACTTTGGGATTATTCCAAATAATTGTTTTTTTGACATTATTATTATGTAACAGTCAGTCTGGTAATGTCTCTAAATACTGTACAGGTTCTTTGATTACTTTTGCTAATAAATAACCATCATCATCTAAAAGATCATCATCATCATTATGATCTGTTGTAATTGTTGTTTTTGTTATTGATGATAAGGGTGGTGGTCTTGGTAAACTTTTGAAATTCTTCATAATTGTTAAATGTTTTGTTTCATCTTCATAATTAATACTTTCACAATCATAATTCTCATAAGCTAATTCTAATTTATCGCAAATATTTTGAAATTTTATACGATCACGTGGTTCAGTTTTCCAACAATTCTTCATTAATTCACAAATTAACGATGGACAATCCTCGGGTGGTATTAACATAATACCATCTAATATTAATTTAACAGCTTCTTCATTTGTATGTCCATAATATGGTTGTTTACCATAACTATAAATCTCCCATAATAATACACCAAATGACCATATATCCGATTCTAATGTGAAACGACCATATAATACACTTTCTGGTGACATCCAGCGTACTGGCAATAGACGACTGCCACCAATCTAAAAATAAATATATATTTTTTTCTTTTTAAAGAAAAAATTACTCTCATTACAGGGTATTTGTACATTTCTTTTGATAAGCCGATTAGAAATGTAACAATCAATTTCATTCAAATATAATTGGTTCAATGAATAGAAAATTTACACTGTTTCCAATTCTTTTATGAATAATAAGCGTATCAATTATCGAGTGGAGTTTCTCATTACTTCTAGCTTAAGTCTGATGAATATTCATCAGTTCACATCATTTTCCAAACAGAATTCTAATTTCTGATAATTAAAAATAATATTTACTTTTAATGTCTGTAATATTGGAAAGTTAATTTAGAAAAATTCTGCTGAAGATTTGAATTTAAATCATTTTTAAAGTGATAAGGAAGATAGGCGGTGAAGGTTCTATTTTGTCTTTGTCTAGACACTAGACACACTCATGCCGGTTTTTTTTTTGTTTTTCAAACGAAAGGTGATTATGTAACTTTTTTTTTTTACCTTGTAATAGTCACAAGTGTAGACATCACGGCTCATACCAAAATCGGCAATTTTAACAATTGGTCCATCAGCAACTAAACAATTCCTACATGCTAAATCACGATGTACAAATCGTTGTGCAGCTAAATATTTCATACCATTAGCAATTTGTAATGCAATTGATAATAAATCTTTACGTGCCAATTTCGGTATTTGATTATAATTATCATTATCATCATTATAAAAGATATTTTTTTGTGCTCTTAATAATTCAGCTAAATCACCATGGGGCATATGTTCAAATACCATCATCGGACTAGCTGTACTTTCTGTTAAAAAAACAAACAAAACAATCAATATTATAACACTGCTATATATAACTGTTTATTTTAATTAATTAAATGAAAATTAATTAAATTTTAATAATAACCTTGAATGACCATCCCAAGTAATGATAAGATGTTTGGATGTTTAAAAGCGCTCATTATTTCAACTTCACGTATAAAGTCTTCTTCAGCTTCTCTGCTAGCGTTTTCTTTCAAAACTTTGATAGCAACAATCTGTGGTTGATCGCTACCATCCACCAAAAGTTCACCTAATTGAAAGAAAAAACATCAACTAATTAGAAAAGTTATTAGAAATATGTACTCTTAACTAATATTAACATTACTCTAAAAGTTATTAGACGAATTTACAGTCGGGCGATTTTTCAATCGGTTACTATATACATTCAAGTGAACGATTATAAGATCGGCCGGGTCAAAATACGTGTAGATGCACAGAATTTTGATCAGATTACGGTCCACTGGGTGTGTCGTACTTATGGATTTACACGTCGGGTCACGCATAGAGAACCAGATGTCGATTTTTCTGAACATGGTTACTAATGTGCAAAACGTTCTATGTAGTATTTACACTTGTGCGACAAACGGCGATGACGCAAGTCAATCCGAGTGGATTTTAGAATTTATTGAAGATTACAGGTTACAGGACCTAATCCTTGCTGTGGGGGCCTGATGCATGTGCTTACTCGTTGTGAACTGTATGCGAACTTGCGTGATTTGTAATCTCTAATTGTGACAGTGTTTGAGAGGCGGACTGGATTGAATGTGTGATTGACTGTGAGTGCTATGTGCAGGGACTGAGCTTATCTCAGTTTGGGAATAACTGGACAACCCCACACCCCCGAATTAAGGGTCTACCAGAGTCGAACATTACAGGATTCAACTGGGAGGAGGCTTGCTTCCGAACATCCCACCCCGGTGATACAAATCGGTACCAGGAGCCCCAGGGATTTCCCTGTCCTGCCAATTGCGGTTGGACTCGTAGTGACAGTACTAGCCTGCATAGCTAGGAGACGTTTAGATAGGCCTCCGATCCTCTGAAGTGCATGAAAGGGCTGCAATCTCGAGGGAAATCCGTAGTCGACCAATTGGTCAGACAACGTTGATCGGACGTGAATCCCGTCCACTAGCCTATGGGGGCCGTGTGAGTTAAGCTAGAAGTGACAGGTATCGCACGTTAAATCATTCTCCTTGTTGTTGTGAGGGCCTGATTATCTAGCACCGCATCTACATTCTTCGGTGCCTTGTTTTTCTACTTTTTATTATTAAGTACGCTGGTACTTATGCCTACAAGTAAAATTGAATAAACCGATATCTGATGTAAGGAAAACATATTGAAGGCGCAAAACGATCAGCATACAAATGTAAACCTACGATATTATATATACCAAAGACGATCGACCGATTAAAAACACCTGTGATACGCGTTTACTTCTACTATCGGCTGATTAATTTATCGTTCATGCCTATCACAAAAATATAGATTCAGAGCAACGAGTAGCACATTTCAGAGCTATCCAATGGATGTGTTTACACTTGTGCTTTCACTCGATGTGACGCATGCAGTAAAGTAGCATACAACAAGTGCGTCCAGCGCATGCGTTTGACGTTAACGCACAAGTGTAAACACACTAAATTACTTTTCCTACTCGTGATACAAAATTTATTTTGATAATAAATTAATTCCAGTTGGTTTAAAAATATTTGGAAAGTTTTTAAAACATCTATCAGATTTATTAGATATGGTAGAATTGTTTTGGCACACCCGGTAAATAACGGAAATACGTTAAAAAGGAATTTGAACTTGATAGAGAGCATGATAACCTTGAATAGAAAGGAATTATATAAAACACAAAAATTAAACAACTCGTTATAATATTTATTGATTTATTTATAATTAAAATAAAATTTGGTAACATTTTCATTTATAGTTTTTGTTATTTGTTGTTTTTTTTTTACGATTACGATATTAACGGTTCAAATTTCAATCGTATTGGTTGTGATGGAACAGCAACTAATTTTAAAATCATATCAATATTATCATTCATATTTATTAATTTTATATGATAACGTTTAACAATTTCGATTAAAATTGTTTGTAATTGTGTTTCAGCAATTTTACGTCCTATACAAGATCTACCACCGATTGCAAATGGTAATGTAGCTTTTAACATTAGATTTCTCTCTTGATTGTTAACATCATTGAAATACCAACGATACGGATTGAAAATATTTGCATTTTTAAAATATCTCTCATCTCTACCAGTTGTATAAATCGATAGAATTATAATTGAATTCTTTGGTATTTCATAATTACAAATTATCGATGTTTCTGGTAAGATTCTTGTTAGGAAGGGTGCTACCGGGTATAAACGTAATGTTTCACGTAAGATATTCTTTGAAAATTCCGGTGTTTCTCTTAATTTTTGTTGATAATTTGGATGTTTAGCTAGAAGATAAAGTATCCATTCCATTGCATAAGCGGTTGTATCACCAGCAGCTAGAATTAAATCGATTATTATCGATTTTATATCGTTTTCTTTGATTGTTGTTTGTTGTAATTTCGACAATAATCCATCATGGTATTGTCGGTTGTTTATGATTTTCTCAACGAAATCATTTGATTTAATTAATGCTTGATTAACAGATTCAACAAAATCTCTCCAACGTCGTATATTCAATTTGGATGCTAACGTTGCTGGTATTAAATATAATTTCGAACTTGTTTTAAATATTAAATGTATAATTGTTGCTAAATATTCAATATCATCATCGAATTGTTTGAAATTTTGTTTATAATTATCAACACCCAATAGCACACCGATTATTATATCTAATGACCATTTATATAATAACGTTTCTAAATTGTTGATTTCACGATTAATTGGTAAATTTCTAATTGTTTCTTTATTAATAAACTTACATACATCTTCAATCCAATGTAGATCACCTTTTAATAAATAATTATTCATAATTGTACGATGATATTTCCAACGTTCATCATCCATAAAAAATAATCCTCTTGAACATCCATATAATTGATTATAGATAAGCCATGGTTCTGGTAATAAATGTTTTGGATATTTACCTTCAATATTGAATATATGTTGATATAAATTTGGATCAGCTATAAAGATACAATCAACATTGCCCATAGTTTCACGGTAAATTCTACCGAATTGTTGATGTCTTTTATCCACATATTCGTGTAGTTTTGGTGCTGAACCGGCAATTAACAAATCTAATGTTGTACCAATCAATGGTAAACCTCTGGGACTTGGTAGCGAATCAAATGATTTTATATTTGAATAAAATCGTTTTAATACCAACATTTTAAACACTTCTTCTTTAGTTATGATGATGATGGTGATGGTGATGATGGTGTTGAAGAAATAACGGCATATTTACAAGTGTTTTCAAACGTAATACACAATAGTTGATAGAAAAGATCGTACCTTCTTCTGTTATTGTTGTTGTTGTTGTTGTTGTTTCTTCTTTTTCTTGTATTCCAGCACAGTATCTACAAACTGTACAGATTTTTGTTATACTGATGAGTGTCAATGGCTGTGTTGTTGAGACACACTCTCAACTATATACACACATTCAACAAAGTTCATTGGCAAGTCGTTTAAAACTTGTCTGTACACTATTCTCTTATCAATTCTTCTGTCATGATTAATTCAGATTTATTGATTAATGTATTTTGAACCAAAAATAATAGTAATAATTCAAAAAAAAAACAATAATAATTTAAAAAAAAATGAACAAATTCCCATTTAATAACAGCAGACACAATTCGATTTAAACAATTTATATTTAAATTAATTTTGTCACATTTATAAATAACTGAATAAACAATTTTTTGGTCTTATCTTGACTTGTATCTGAATTAATTGGCTTGTGGCAATAAAGTAATCCAGGAGGGGATTAAGACGAATTTGTTTTTTTTTCTGCTACTCTACGCACATTATACTACATGTGTATATGAATATTTTAATTAAGCAATTTTGTCACGTTCTGCTTTTGTTGCTAAATTTTGTTGGTTTTTTTTCGCTGAATAATTCACATGAAAATAATGATTCTATTTTCGTAAATCTAAATTTAGTTATATAGTTATATCGTTAATTGATGAATTATCTAGATAGTAAAAGTGGAAATGAATAGATGTAGGTAGATGAAAATTGATTGTAATTTTCACATGTCTGATTTATTTAAATCGAAACTACAATAATGTCTCGCTTTGACGGATCACCATCATCTGTTTTAGCCGACAGTTTTTCCAAATTATCGTAATAGAAAGAGATTTTTTCCAATTACTTCCTGTATATAGTTTGACTATGTTGACATGGACGAAATTGGAGTTGTTTTGTAAATATACTTCAATTCAATCTAAATTTGACACTGTATTGTAGCTAGTCGGAATAATTCACATTGATCCGACTTGGCCATATAAAAAAGTTAATAGGTTTGTTCCAAGCTACAATCCAAGATTCGTTACAATGTATTTATTAAAGAGAGAGGAAGATAACTCGCTGTCTAACCATGCGCATCTAGTGAATCAGAACAAACAGGTATGTGACTAATCTGAACAGTAACTAGAGTTTTTGGCACCTGAGACAAACAGTGGAAGCTACATCTCTTAACTTAAAAAAAGTGTGTTATTCCTACAAATTTCCTATCATAGTTGTGTTCATATAAAAACAGGTTAATTGATTCAATCGAATATGTAAAGTCTTTTTGTTTCTAACAATTTTCCTCTTTAACATCTGCACACAGATTTTCGGCGTCCCTGTGCAGTGCACAACCTGCACAACCGCTTGCGCCGGGCCTGGTATGGATCGTATTAATTCCTCCCAATAATGCTGCCATACTTGCGGGAAGTATTGTTTGTTGAAGGCGAGTAAGAAGTTCGCTTGAAATTTGAACGAATATTTCAAGCCGATTAAAACTGTTGTTTATTGTTCGTGACGAGTTAGGTCTATATTGCTAGGTTTTTGTATAAAATATTCAGAGCTATATTATGAGGAGGAACCAAATACAATAGACCAATTATTGCTTTAATTAATTACTCAATTATCGCGATATTTGGGGATCACAAGAAATACGTACGCCATTGGATGTTAGTGCTTTTGAAGATGCATGAACACTTCTTCTAAGATGTAGGTGAAAAAAATTTCAAACTCTAGACTGTGTAACATACGTTTGACAGTTTTATAACTGGTGATAGGAACAAACTCAATAATAAAAGTGCAATTTTTTTTCTGGAATGTGTTTCTAATAGGAAACTGCAGTATCAACAATAGTGTTGCACTTCAATCTAGTTCAATCAATCTTTACTTTTGATTTAGAACTGTATTCATGTATTTGATGGAAAATTAAAAAACGAGGCGTAGAGAGGAGTAAAGAGAATGTCATCAAAAATGTCCAAATCAATGAATTACGAACTAATAACGTACAGATTGATATCGAAATTAAATTTTTTTATTCATTTTTTTTTTAGCTTATAAGCTGTTTTTTAAAGAACTGTAATTTGAATGTGTATGCAAAGCAATCTTGTTTTTTAATTTACAGATTTATATACCGCCTGCCTTGTTGGTAGCGAAACAAAAATTAGTCGAGCACATGAATAGCGGATGGGAGAGGAAACGTACATTAGAGGAAGCGATATTTTTTCTAACTGAAGAGCCTGCTAACAGTATATAGATCCACAGAAAGTTCGAAATATCTCAGGTGATTAAGGGCCTATGCACAATACGTCGTTTCTATGCGCGCTAAACGCATTTAATACGTGCTGTAAATGTGATGGAGTCAGAGCCTGTTGCACACGTTCATGAATTGACAAACGCGCAAATACGTTGTTACAGACGCTCTGCAATTGCGAGTTTTTTTTAGATAACGTTGGTCGAGGCTTCTCACTATGCCCGCCCTGTGGGCGCCCTTGTATGTACGTACGTTACAAACTTTGGTTTATTGATTCAATAAAGAAAAAACACATACCTTTGTAAACTTTTCCAAAACATCCTTCACCAATCTCATTGAGAAACTTTAATGTTTCTTTACGTAATACCGGCACACCAGTACCGGAACAAGCGGAATATTGTGGATTTGGGGCATATCTTTCAGCCATTAGTAGACTATGTTTCAAATTAATCGGTGATGCCTGAAATTAAAATGAAATGATGATATTATATGCACTTTTGTGTATAAGAAGTTGCATAACACAACGTTATGTTCTAAAAGTGAATCTTCATCCGTATCTCTAGAATTGAAAAATCATTATACTTACCCCAGCATTATTCAGATGTCGTGATCGTAATTTTCTTCGTACATAAATACCTAACAATATAAATAATGAAAATCCTACAAATATTAACATCATCATTAGGAAATAATTGGGGTGTTTTAGATTCTCAATTGTGGATTGTTGCACCTGAAATTTGTTTTTTTTTTGTTTAAATTTATTTAAAATAAATAATCAATCTTTTTACTCGAGCTATTGTTGAATTCTGGAGGATAGTTTGTTTGTTTGATGGTGGTTGAACATTTGGTATTCGGCCAGGATCAACTGGTACTAAAAACAAATTAATTGTTATAAAACAAAGAAAAGTGTGCTTTCTTCTCGTTTTTTTTTTTAATAAAATTTCAATCAGTTAGTATTTAGTTTCATGATTTCTCTCATTTTTATGTGTATATTTGTGGGTGTTTTGTGTGTGTATAAAGGAGGACGCTTGCAAACATCTGGCATAACATTGAAACTTATTATTCTAATGTTTAATGATTTTTAATGGTTGCTGCTCTGTGTCATTACAGTCACAAATGGAAAATACGAAATCAAAGAAACAGCTATTTCATATTTTACAAAAAACGATAAGGGTGTTTTTATTGATTCCTTTTTCTCTCTCCAATGTTGCTTTATAAAAATTACTCACATAAAATATAATTATTAATGTTTTATGTTTGGTTCAAGTCAATTTAATCGTAATTTAAAAGGATATAAGATGAAATTACTAACAGAATGCGAAAGATAAAGGACAAACACTGTAAATGCAATTATACCTGTTGCATTTCATTATTATTAAGTGTCAGATAAGTATTTGTAATGGAATGTGTGAAATGCATACGATTATAAGTGCCAATTAGTGATTATAAAAATCAATAAATAAATACAAAGACTGCAGGATTTTCGTATTTTTGATTTCCTTAACGAATATTTTTAAATTATACGGAAATATTAATGGGAAATTTATTTATTTGTTCTTCGTTTGTTGTCTTTTAAAGAAAAGTTTAATCTTAAATCATATACGAAAATTTTTATAATTATCTTTTTAAAAGAAAACAAATACTTCTTATTTTCATTACAAGTTTTCTATAGATTTGTTCGAAAATTGTGGGCGTTTTTCCTTTTTTTTTTTTGTTAAATAACAAGACTTTCGAATAAAAAAAAATGGTTATCTTTGATTGTGATCGAGTAGGAGTTGCAGATGCAAGTCATTAATATAATAAATATACAGGATGAATCTCAATCTGGACGTCATGTAGAGGGAAACAGGTGGTCATCTCAGAATTAGATTATTGGCTTTGAAACCTATTCATTCTACAATTACCACAGTATACAGGTTCAACTATTCAATTCCCAAATAATTGTGTGGTGTTTTCTCATTTTAATGAAACGGAATCTGTTAATGGTACAACAATATTGTAGCAAATGTTAAGGTTCAAGCACATTTAAGCGACTTTATTAGCGATCCAAAGGCGATGAATAATTATATGCAGATTAACTTAACGAGTGTTGATTATACAAAGCTATGAAAGCTTGCACAGCTTTATTGATTACCAAATGCAACGCTTTAACTGAATTCGCAGTAACAAAGCTAAACATTATTTTCAACGTGTTTACTACACGTAGATTTCTAATTAGCTCTTTGACGGAATGAATCACGCAAGACCTTACTCAGATATCTCAATGGTGTTTTATAACATGCCTCGTTGGAGTAAATTAATTAACCCTGCCATTATTATCAATTTGTTTGTGACATAAAGAAGATGCTGGATCCGGATCTGGTTACAAACATAAAGAAGACGCTTGCGAAAAACTTTTTACACTTTGATTGTGGTGTTGTCCGCATCTGGAGAAATCCCATCGATTCGTTAATTTAATCCGTATGTCAGTGCAGCCCAATAAAACACTTCAATTACAAAACAAAAATTGATAACAATTAAGAATTAATACGCACAAGGAAAACCTTTCGAAATAAAATGGATAAGTTTGCAAGTTGGGTGTTTCTACCTAAAGCCGGAATCCCACAGTGCGTGATTTAGCGTGCCTGGCTCGTGGCTCCGGCTTATGTAGATCCTCAGCCATGCTTGGCTCGGAAATGATATTATCACGACGCGTGCAAGTTCGTGGTGTGTAATTGGTGTTGGCTTGGCAAGTCTTGCTCGTGTCCAGTTTGATTTTTCCTCAATACGCCTCCAAGGTTCTTATTTTTATGGTTTAGATCTCTTGGATTCCATATCGCCGGTTATTCTTCATGAAACGACAGAAACCCCAAAATAATATCATTTGTCCACTCCATTTGTAATTTATTATGGAAAAGTAACCATATTCATCAACGATAATCTGGACGCTACTGAAGTGTGGCAAACTTGCATTTTGAGGCGAGTCTGAGGAGGCTCGTCTTCTTTTTGACTCGTGCCAAATCTACCGACACTTGGTGGGAAAGCACAAGCCATCCCGAGCTGATTGTGAGCCAGAAATGGCTGGCGCGTATCGTGGGATCCCGGCTTATCAGAGGCGTACCTACTTGTAAAGATATCCTGGATATACGATTATCGACGATTTATAAAAATGATACGTCACTGGATAATTGGATAAGTGTATTTATTTTTTAGAACTTCACCAATATTTAAGTCTTTCTAATCTGGATGAGAAACTTGATACCGACTGTTCTAAATCGATCGACTTAAAAGCTGTTCTACAATTGTTTTGTTGAGTTTGAGCGGCGACAATTATTTAAATAAGATAAGTGACAGTTGTAAAGTTAAGTGCACCAAATCAAAAGATACATTTTTTTATTTCTAATTTCATGTTAGATAGACGAAGAAAAGAATAAGGCAAGACTTGTGAGTGAATCACTCTGTATATGTGCATTTCCTTATATCTAAATGTTTTTATTATATAGAAAATACATAGAAATATGTAAATTATTATGAAAGTGTTTTGAAATTCCACACCTCCAATTTTATTATTATTATTATCAAAGAAGAAGAAGAAGATGGGAGCAGCTATTTTATTAATAATATTGTTTATTTCTTATCAATAAACAGTTCAATATTCTGCTTTGTATAATGACCTAAACAGAAATATACTCTTATATTTTTATTATTTTTCAATATATAAAGCAAAGGAATATACGAAAACGACAACAAGGTGTTTCTTTGACTTCGTGACTCTCGTTCTTATTTATTTTCTATTCTCTATGTAGGTGGTGTCTTCTTTTCAATAATGCAATAAAGAAAAAATAATATTGAAAAAAAAATTAAC
>JAZBGY010000812.1:0-25255 GCA_037414755.1 Lydus trimaculatus | reverse complement strand
ATTGTTGTTGTGTTCGTTTGTATTTTAAAAATATCAAACAAAATAATTGTATATATACGTACCAATTTTCCTTGGACAGGTACCTTTAGATGTAGGTGGTCGTGAATCATGCGGACATACACATGTATAAGTATTATTTTCAAGATCTTTACATGCAGCTTCTTCACCACATACACCGATTATACAAGAACCATCTCTGATTACGAAATCTCGTTGTTCTGAAACAAGAAATATCAATTAATTGAAATTGAAAATAACATGCCTCATGTTTCAATGTTATATTTTAAAAAGATTCATAGAAGATTTATTGTAATCAAAACATAATTTTTCAAGCTTCATTAGAATATTTATAAAACAGAAACTGAAAGTTTGCAATGAAATAGAAGAAGATTAAACATAATTTTCATCTATAAATCCTTTAGGATACTGAATATAGCAATGAAATTCAAACGTTTTTGGCTTTCATTTTCAATTTCAAATAAAACTTATTTCGTTTTATTCCAAGACGCCAAAGTGCCACTTGAATGTTGACTTTTTATGCGAATTGTCTGTTATTGTTCGAAACTTCAAACGGTTCTAATCTTTGATATTCAGAAACAATAAATTGTAATAGATGTACGGAAAGGGTGGTTTAGTCAAAAAAAAATCAAATCAAATCGTTTTTATTGAAAACAAATGACTTACATTCTATGGTTTGCTGACGACCATGTGCGGGACCAAGGTTTACAAACAAGCAAAAAGACATTGTCAAGAGCTGAAGGTGCAGTTGTAAGCGAAGCCGGGCTCCACACTTCAGGAAACCGAGCATTGAAACAATATCGCTTTGAGGCTATTGAAGCGATTTAGTTTTTAAGGTTTGGACACTTCATTCAAATAGTGATAGAGATCTAGATTTCTTCAGAATTCAATCGATAGCGAATTGAATTGTAGATGTAATAATGATGATAAAGATAAGGATTTGTTTAAAGAATGCAATTAAATTTCGATTTTTTCTCTAACAATATTCTAATCCTTATCATTGTTAAGAAATAATATTTATTTGAATAACATTTGAAGAGTGATCTATTTAAATTTTATTTGTCATTTAAAATTCAACTTTAATGTTCCAGAAGCTACAGTTGAAACATTAAAGATAAACTTAATCACCAGATTTCTCCATTAACAAATTAAGTAATCTCGTCTTAGAAAAGACATATAATACAAATCAAATAACAACAATAACAACAGTGATGACAACAACAGAAAAAATTTTTTCAAATGAAATAAAATAATAACTACACAGTGGTCTCTATACGGCTATATAGACGGTTTTGATTATTGAGCTACAAATTAATATCCAACAAGTCTGTTGAAAGACCGTCATTGTCTTTTTTTTTTCTACGCTATATCCTTACAGTTTCATCATCATTATCATCATTATCATCTTGTTTGTATATTTGATCTACCATCAGTTTTTAGTAAATGAGGGGGATAAACAATACAAACGAAATATTGTAAAATTCCAATCATCATCATCATCATCATCATCATCGTTATTGGATGATAAATAATTTTAATAAAATAAAGAAAGACACATATTTGATTTATGATAAACACTTGGTTATTTTAGATTTATAAATAGGAAAAAGTTGCCTTTGTTTATTTATTGTTTCTAAGAAAAGATGTTGCATAGTCAAATCCTACCAAATATTATTTAAAAATGTTTATTGTATTTTATGATAAAAACAACAAGGATTTTATCGAAATAATTTTAAAATTTTTAATTAACCATTTGGTCATATAATAAGGTTCAATAACAATAGTAAAAGTATTTACTTTGAATTTGGGATTAAAGGCCAACTGGCTCTATCTCGATTATTTTCCTTCATTACACAGAAATATTATTTATAAATCAAATTCTTTATTCATTTTTATTGAATTCTGCATATTGATTTTATTTAAATCTAATTTTCATTTTCCATCAGCGATGTATAATTGTTTTTTAGATGAAAAAACAAAACAAACGACTTAACAAGGGTCGAATCCTGTTTAGCTGTAACAAAAGCCTAATAAATAGAAAATTTTCTGCCTGTAAGAATTTCCAATTTGGTTCTTCACGTAAAATGGGTCACCCTGGGAATATAAAGAAGGAAAAAGATCTATATTTGCCAATTCATTTTATTAAAGTAATGTGAAAACTGCATTACAACTCGTTCCCTTTAGGACTCGCTTGTAATGCGTCAGAGCCGGATCTAGGCATTTTGTCACCTAGGACAATACTAGTTAGTAACGCCCATTCTTCCCCTTATATAAGCATCACTTACAATTAGATCTGGTATCTTATGTTGTCTATAGTTATTTTAAATTTATGAACAAAATCGTTTAAACTCTAGAGAATTTTATGGCGACTAGCTAATCAAGCTCTCCACAAAATCATTAGTCTTACCCCAAGGATTTTCCGCTTTTAACGCGATGAATTTGCATATAAAAGTACGGTCTTTGTTCAGAAGATAACATCAAGCTCGATTTGCATCTACCAACCTAATGCTAAAGCTTTCTTTTTATAATCTTGAACAGTTGATTGTGTTTCCATTAGGCGAGAAACTAGTGGCAAGTTATTCACATTTGCCGATTGGTCAAGTGTAAACACACTAAAGAAACGTTTCTAAAATTTTAAGCTAAACCGGGTCTTCAGTTTCTTAATCTCGACTTATGCCGAGTTTGCTGCAAATCAGCCTTATATTGCTTATACATAAGATTTATTTTAATAAGGAAGAATTTAAAAGTACGTGGCAAAGTTAAATGATTCTTACATTCGAGGGACATAAGGCAAATAAGTCGGGAATCAGGAATCGAAAATAGACCGGGGCTAAGCCATCGTTTCCACGAGGAATTAACTTGTAATGAACTTCAAGCAAGATTCTTCTTAACGTGTTTTTAACATAAACTTCTGAAGAATATGCTGGATGCGCAAGTGTGTACAAAAACGTCAGAATCACGGGGAACTCTCTGTGATATGGTTGTGGAGTTACGTTTGAAAGACGTCTAGCGGTTCGTCAATGTTACTTGCATGTCAGCGTTTACTTTTGATTCTGAGTAAGTTATTGAGTTGGTAAGACTGTGTCGCAGACTCTTCTGGAAAACTTCTGATTGATAGAAACACATAAATTTTATTGTTTAGAGGTCTTTCTGGATCAAAAATACACAGGTTGAGAACTAGGTCACCGTGGAGACACGCCCACATCATCAACTCGTGCGCCGTGAATACCACTGTATTGGCTAATGTAAACCCCCTCCGACTCGGCAAAAGTCGGGCATGTTACCAACCTGTGTATATTTGATCCAGAAAGACCTCTAATGGAAATGCGGTTTTATGTTAGACAAACGCGCAACGATAAGGTGCAGTTTCAGCATGTGTAGTACTGTCGGCTTGTAGCGCCCACTTAGCAGATCCACATGAATCTTTAGCTGTAAAATCAATGATTTCCATTCACGGATGAAATGGCATTTAATAAACTCCACTTTTATTAAGATAAAAAACAAGATCAATACATTGAATCTAAGTTGTAATTTTTGTTCTGATTCATCATCTTGAAAACAATTCCAAGACGTATAAATCTTAAATTTAAATACCTTGTAAAATTCAACCCGAAAAAAAAGTTATACGGTTTTATCTCAATTTTCAGTGCTTATAAAAACAATGATTTGTAAACAAAACATTTCGCATTTAAATTGCATGGAATTTAGGACATCAGTTTGAATTAATTTTTGCAGATTTGATTTTTCACTCTTCTCCCTCTATCTATTAGATCTGTTTAGAACACGTTGACAAATAAAACATTTCTGTATTAATGCCAAATTGTTGTCAATCATAATCTCTCGTTGAAAGTGTACGAGCTTACAAATAAAATGAATGAAATACAGAAGAAAAAAAGAATGTAATAAAAATAGACTTCGTGTTTCAGTATTCAACTATTTCGACAGAAATCCATGAAGCGTGACATTAAAGATTGAACATTTAGTTTTTTTTTTGGTTGTTTTCAAATTTTTATTTGTTGTTGTGTTATTTAATAAAAACGAGACAATAAAAACAACTGGAAAATGCTTTTGTTGAGGGAAGTTCAATTTCGTTTTTCATACATCTTAAATATTTACGTAAACGTTTCACGTTAAATGTTCAATATTTATTTACAGAATCTAAAACCATTTGTATTTTATCATGAAGTGAAAGCGGTTTTTTATTTGCCCCTCCGTTAAATATCGGGTATAAACAATTTCTATTAGCGTATCTATCAACGTTACATTGTTTCACAAGTTTTTGTTAAGAAAAGGTTTATTTAATTAATAAAAGTTATGGATCACATTTGGATTCTATGTGTGGAATTTATAATAAATATCTGTGAATTGTTTGTGAAAAAATTCTAAAAAGATAATTAAAAAATTTCTAAATTTCTTTGTAAAAACAGATGGACTTTAGTATTTTAAAATGAATAACAAGCGAATGAGTAGTAGTAATATAGAAAAAATATGTCAAAACCATGGCTGAAAAACGACTGAAAGCCACCGACACTGTTATAGACGTGTTCTGCATGAATTAATATTAAACTGAAAGCACTATTCATGATTAAAACTGTATGGTATTTATTTTATAAAATGTGAAATTGTAACTTCATATACAGCATCTGTTTGAAAAAAATGGCTCTTCACTGTTTAGCTTTTTATTGTTAGCATTTTAATCACATAAAAGGATTAAAAACTAATCTTTATTTGTGTGTATGTATGTGTGTGTGTATAATGAAGTTTTTTTCTAATTTTTTTTTTTTTGAAGAGTGATCATCTAACGCAAAATTAATTTAATTCTATACACCAAAGAATTTCCCTCAATTTTTATAATTGACCTTTCAAAAAATTTCGAGACATCAAAGGATTGTCATCTTAAAAGGTGGCTCATTACTTGACCGAAAAAAGTTAATATTTGTTTGTATAACGAGTAAAGAAAGCACAGTGGTTAATTCTTACAAAAAGAAACAACTATGAGTAACAGGTGGTAAAACTACAATTGTATATACAAATTCTGTTCCGGTACCCCTTCATCGTGGATAAGGAACATAGGGGGCAGAGAACGCCTCTGTTTTGGGAATGGCGATACCACGTACCCGAGCTGGTCCAACCATTGGCCAGATCCTACAGAACTCAAATGCTAGTGAACATTAGCTCTCTAACATCAAACCAGTGATATAAACTGGTACCACGGGAACCGGGATTGTCCTCAGCCCGATCAATTGCGGTTGGACTCGTGGTGGCAGTCGTACCTTGACGAGTGAACTATTAGCTCAGAAACTGGCATGCTTAGCTCGTAGAGATTTAGGTAGGCCTGTACTCCACCGAGGTGTATCTGGAGACTGCAGTCCCACGGAAAATCGGTAGCCAGGTAGAATCTGGCGACGCTGATCCCACGCCCACGAGGGCCGTGTAAGTTAAGTCTAACGACAGGTATTGCACGTAAAATCTTGAATGTGTGTGTATGGCCCTAATTTGGCAAGCAGTAAACTTTTCTGCTTAAAAACTGGATTTTCTAATTGCCTCACATAGGCCATCGCAATCGGCATTATAGAAACTACTGACTTTAATGGAAGGTACTGGGGAACGACATACTGCGGCATCGGCTGTGGCGTAGTTGCACCCAATGTAGAGTGTATCCACGGTATTATAGCGGTGGTGAAGTATGAGTACTGTAGGGCGAGACTGTTATAGGGAGCTTTTTGCAGTATGGGACTCAATTCCCGAATATCCCACTACTAATCAAGACTAGTATCGCAGAGATCTGAGACCCATGGAGCGTAGCCTCCAGACAGAACTTTGGCGGTAATAATGGATGAGAATTCGTGCGGAATAAAGGATGATGTAGAATTCTGCCTCGACGGGTGATCTACGACTAGAGGTTTAAACATACCTCCGCTTCATTGCAATGCACGTTCCAAATCTCTTTTTGCCCATATAGGGGCGTTGTGAATTGATCTTAAACGTGGATATCGCACATAAAACTTCGTACTTCTTGTATTACAATTGTATAGAATACGTTTGGTATGTTATGAAAGCAAGAGCAACTGTTCATACATCCAAAAAATCAATATACGGGCAAAGTAAATTTTTGAGGGAAATAATTTTGAGAAATTCTGTTCATAGTCGGTCAGCACATTGTCCACATTTCACGGCCACACATTCTACTTGTGTGGCTATTGTGGTTGCATTTGTGAAGAAAGAAAAAAGAGACGGTCAACAATAACAACAACAACAAAAAAAAAAAACGATTTCCATTTAAAATGGTAAAGTGACTTTCGGCCCACCTGTAGATTTACATATTAAAAATAGATGGATAAAAGGATAGAGACTCTATTAAAATTGTCTATCTAAATGAATTTTATTGCAATTTAATATAAAGCTTTCACTATAATATAAACCTTATAAACAAAAAAAAAAACAGATAACATATCTATTTGCCATACTTCATTTACATTTGGGGTGAAAGTGATAATGATATTCATATATGTCTATCTTTTAATATCAAATATTGAGCAAACAAAAATTCACAATAATTTGTTATTTATGTGAATTTTTTTTTATTGCCTTAATTCTATTGATAGACAATGGAAAAAAAAGATGAACAGTTGGGAAAAAATATAAATACCTTACTTAGGATTGAGACATTTGATTGTCATAAGACGAGACATAGATGATTACGTTTTTATTTTATTTTCTAGTCTAGTTGATGATGATGATGATGATGTGATCATTTATATCTCTGACTTCATACTCCTCAATCTATTATTAATCGATTATTTTATAAATTTATTTTGACACAAGAAAACTAAATCCGTTTTACGGATTAGACTTTATTATCTGTTAGAATAATAATGAGATGACTCGTTTATGATTTTTAAATCTAGATCTTTATCAGACTTTTATTCATTGAAATGGAAATATAATTTTTTTTTCTAAATATTAGATAAAATCTCTATTAGATTATAATTCACTTTTTCCTTTTGAGAAATTCAATATTTTTTCCTTCTTTTTTTTCCTACATGAAACTTCAGACACTTCATCTGATTTCAGTCGTATAATCGCAATGGAAAAGTTGTTTAAGAAATATTTGTAGAACTTCATATAAATTGATTTATATTCAAACAAGATACGTTTTTAATTTTATCGTTTCATTGGATTTCATAAGTTTGTAAAGAATATTCTTTGGCGCAATTTCCAACTCCATAGTCCACTCAACACACTTACACTCATATAGTCCGCCTATTTGAATGTGGCCGACTTGACGGCGATGAGGATAACTGACGTACAAACTATTACAATGAGAAAGAAACAAAAAGAGCACCTATAGATGTTGATTTCATCAATTATTCATCTCACACTTAACCTCAACGTCACTTATAATAATAAAGGGGTAGATTTCGTGTTTGTCAATTTTCTTATTAGGAATTCTATTGATTGATAAGGATCGAATTGAGTATTTTTGTGTTGTATAGAAAGGCCCACAAAAACAAATTACAAATTCAACACTAAAACGCTACATTATCGATCAACTTCAAATTTTAATGAAGTGAAAATGGACAATTACACTATTTAGAAAACTACAACTAATCTATATCTAGGGTAGATTAAGTGTTTGTCGAACAACTAGTTGTCAGTTTACTTTACTAAACTTGAGTGTGTACTTAATGTTGGGAAAGACGCGTAATTTCAGTATAAATAAACAAACAACGCTTTAATACATCCAAATCAAATAGAATCAGATTTAATTGAGAGTTACGTTGTTTTATGTGATAATATTTGCAACAAGACCGGATAATTAGCATTTACAAGCTTAACATGGCAATATATATACGGATTTTTGTATTATTTTTCACAGATTTATAATTGGAAATATCGTTAATTATCCGCTGTCTGTCTGTCTATATTAAGGTGAAAGATCATCAATAATAATTTCGTAAATAATAAGATAAATTCACATCAATAATATTAACAATATAGAGAAGATTATAAAATGATATATCGATTATTTAATTATAGAAATCCTAGAACAATAGACGAAAAAAAAATACAACAAAGTAGATTTCTCTCATCTACTGTCTGATTTGAAGTGATGAATTATAGATGAGATTAACACGGATAATATCAGATTGATGTACGATGAATCCACCTACATTTCTGTTTTTTTGATAAACAAATCGATATAACTAAGGTGTTATTAAATCACTGCAGAGAAATTAGGATAATTATCTTATGCGCTTACATTTCTACCTACTATAGATAAAATAATGATAACACAAAACAATAGGTAATTTAAAACATTTGATATTAAATACAAATTGAATTTAAAATATTAGAAATGGAGAAGTGGAGTGTAAATTTCGTATATTATACTTCAGCCTACTCTCTACTAATAAAATTATCAATTATACGCTGTCTGTTCTGGTACGATTAACTCGACTCTAACATGACAATACACACAGTATTCATATTTTATTTTAAAGTCAAGACATATGGAGTATATCTAATTGCTTTGACGTTCCTACAAATTTCAATTGATATCAGAATTATTGAAACGGTATCAGGAATAAAGGTTTATTTTTGTTTTATTTTATTTGGAAACGTTTTGAGAACAATTCCAATATAGACGATATGATACATTAATCCATCATGTAAAATGTCTATCATTCTACCCACTAGATATTGTTCCGATAAGAACAATAGAACAAACATAGCATACTATCGATGTATATACAGGTTGAGACAGTTCATCTAGGTACATATAAAAGAGCCTACAAAAACCGCCACAGTCTGACAATGAGTTGAAAAGAGATGGCTGTTAGAAACTTTGTAAAATTACCCACACCCTAAGACTATCCTATGTTCCTAGATAAAATGCTCAATCTGTATATATTTTTTGTTGAACTCAATAATTGGAAATCTTGTCATTATTATTATTATCATCGACGTTATTATTATATCAACAATAGGTTAATTTTGTTACTGTGCTAAAATTGTGGGGCTTTTCTATCTTATCATGATGAAATTTATTATTATGACAGAATAAAAATGTGGGGTGACACAATCGAAATAGTGTAAGTACTTCATACATTTTGTGTAAAGAAAAATCGCAGTACATTATGCGTTATAATCATGCAAAATGCATCAATAATAAATGAAATATAAGATGGCAGTGATCTTCTTTCTACAAAATTCACTAACCGGAAAATACAAACGAATAGACTAGATTCCGGGTAGTATTAGGTTTATGTTAAACTAAAATCAACAATCACAATGAGCTTGTTGCTAGTAGCGACAAAATCATCCTTTTATATCTAATTATTGTAAAATTTTAATTAGAATTATACAACAAGGGTTGAATTGTTGTAATTTTCAATAAATTCTGCTTCAGACATCATTACAGAAAACTGATGTATCTGTTAACTGACAACCTATTCTAGTCGGAATGACGTATGCAATCGTACCTTAATCAATTGAACACCGTTTGTGGCATGCGTTAGACTCCACACATCGGAGCTAATGGTGTTAGAGTTGGTGCTAACACTGGTTCCAACGTTAGGAACTATCCATCGTTTGTTAGTTTTGTTACAAAACTCCATTAATGTTGACGTTCTGTATCCATCCATACGATGATCCGACAAGTTGATGTTAGTTCTGTATAAAATCAACTTAGGTTGGTCTTAATGTTTGGATGCTTCCACAAAACTACCTAGACGAGTATGATTCAGCGTTGGCTCCAACATGCGGAACCGGTATGAACGCATGCAATCCGTCTGTTAGACTCATGCAATAAAGCGCATGCCTTTGACACACTGAGAAACGCTGAAGTGTAAACCTACTCTTAAAAAAACTGATTTTTGTCAATCATGAGTAGCATGACGCACATGCTTACTTTCTAATTAAAATGACTGAAAATTCGTGAATAAAACAATTTTTTTTTAATCTGTGTAAAGCTGAAAGTAGCTTTATTAATAAACTGAAATTCAAAAAGCAATAAATTTCGACATCTGTTGTTATTTAAAAGCAATTAAACAAGATGTTATTAACAAGTGATAAACAAATTTTTAATAATTGTACTTAATTAAAATATTTGTAAAAGTGGGTTTTCGACAACAAAATGTAGGTGAACAGGTTGTGTTTTTTTTTTGGTTTTTTGCTTTTAGCTTAAATAAATAAATAATAATGAAAAAGATAAGTAAAAATTGGGGAAAAAATGGGATCAGTATTTGTACTAGCGATTGATGTGTTTCATAACAGAGCAAAAGCAACCTTTCTGCTATTATATCAATTAGTTTTCTCTTGTTATTCTATCTGTTACTGAATTTGAATCGGAAATAAACAACGCAGTAATATAAAAAAAAAATGGAAATATATTCGATTTAATATTTGTATTAACATTTCGATAACTTCTTTCAATATATCGCAAAAACAACCTAGGGTAGCGTTCTGTCATACCACTGCTTTTGCCTTAGGATTTCTCAAATCGATTTGTTTTATAAGATCTAAAACGTATTTCCCACACAACAGAAAAGTCTAGATGCCCAGTCAACAAATCATGAGTGAACGTTTTGTTAAATTTTCAATAGTTTTCAAGAGCTCTCCCAAACAGTGAATTAAAATTGAAACGTCTTTCTGTTATTGTTGTTATCCATTAACGATAAGTGTTAGCATCACGTTATCAGAAGTATAACTTTTCGCCTTTTCCTATACTTAACAAGAATACTATTCCTGTTCGAACTGTTTGTAGAATCTGAAACGCAAATGTTACAAAATGAAAGGTGAATATTAAAATTTAAGAGAACAAAAAAACAAAATCATAAACGAATATTCTGTTCAGTAATTTTATTTGATTTTTAATAATCATCAGATGATTTTTCACGGCTACCAGATTTACATTGGAAACGTTCCTATAAAAGAGGAGAATTGCGTCAATGTCGGGATATAATCTAAAATGAAAATGAACAACAGCAATTTTGTTTACTCATATTCTTCTTTGGTGGCGTACAATCCCACAGTTGCGTTACACAACAAGATATAGCGGGTATGCTAACGCATCGGAGCTGCATAAGTGAGGTGTTAGCTTAGCAAGAGCCGCTGCTCAGCAAAATTATGCTGACTTTATTACAAATTTGACAACGGCCTCTTTTTTTTGAATACATTCCTATTACTGATGCTGAATAGGAAGTGGATAGACTATGTTTTTTACGTTTCAGGAAATTTAAGGGCTATTTCCGGTAACAATCAAGTAATTTTCTAGATTCTAGTAAGGTTTCCTGATATTGGAGCATTATTTAATTTAGTCACGTTTTCTACATGATATGTTTGTAGAATGTGTAGTGGAAACGAATAGAAGTTGTTTTAATTACATCAATTTCAAAAGTTACAAAACATAAACCAGTGTCTTCCTTAATTCCCCTTTTGTCTTTATAGAAATCGCATGATTGTTTTCGGCTTTCATAAACAGAATACACACAGTCACAGAGGAAATTTCACACTGAGCTATACAGCGTAAACTGAAAAGAGAAATGTGCTTTATTTCCTGTTTATATGATTATCAGGATATTAAAGAACTACGTACTTTACACCTGAAAATGCGATAATCCTATAATAATTATTTTTTTCAAAAAAGACAAAGCTGTGTTTGATTTGAGATTATAATATAAACGAACTCCTCAAATTTCTATTTGTTTTCCAAGAATTTAAAACCTTCAGGGTGATGCATATAAGTTGTGATATTAATTACATCATACCTAAAGATTTTCATT
The DNA here is from genome assembly GCA_037414755.1 of Lydus trimaculatus. Lineage (NCBI taxonomy): Eukaryota > Metazoa > Arthropoda > Insecta > Coleoptera > Meloidae > Lydus > Lydus trimaculatus. The sequence continues at coordinate 13,451 of JAZBGY010000812.1, read as the reverse complement.
AAACACGATCAGATATCAGGAATTTCATTGAATATATTATGATCAACAACAACGTTTTTTTTGAATGATTAGGATCAAAAAGTTTATCAGAAATGAGAGTTCCCTTTATTGAAATTTGCCGAATTGTCACAAAACCACAGAATCATTTTCGCAAAGCTTTTCATAATTTGCATTTTTCAAATTGCGATATATCTCGTCTGTTCGGTGCTATCAACTTTTTAATGGTTTGTCTTTAGAATCCGGCAGCGTGGACTGTAAAATTTTGGTCAGAATAATGAATGCGCAATAGGGTACGAAGTCAACTCGACCGATTAAACATAGACAAAGTATATTCTATCAACTTGTATGATTGTTGAAATAGCTGAGAAACGATTTTTTTTGTTAAATAATAGAACAGTTTATGAAATTAAAGATTTTAATTTCAAACACATAATTTAGGTCAAAAACATAAATTGTTTTAAAATGCAGTTCAACATAGTGGAAAAACTGCACTTACAAAATCATAATTACGTGTTTACGATTACCGAGATTTTCAACTTTTTTCGAAATTAAAACACTTTAACAATAAAAAAAAAATAAACAAAAATAACAATAACCAGAAAAGTTCTGATAATAAATTATTTTGATAACAATCAAGGTGTAACAAATATTAAAGAATAAATAATTTATTATACAATACACCATACATATAGACACACCATCGAATTTGTATTATATTCAATAGATAATTTATTATTGAATAATATTTATTTTGTCATTAATTACAGTCAGGAAAGGTGGTATTTTATAATAATAAGGATAGAGAAACCGGTCGTCGAAATACACAATAATTGAAACTTTCATAGTGTTGGAACTATAACCGATACAGAATGGGTGGCCGACTTTAATTATAATCTACCCCCCATTATCATCATCATCATTACTGTTGCTGCTATTAGTAATTTTATTCTATAGTTAGTCGATTTTTTTCCAATCTAATTGCCTTCTTTCATTATTATTAATTTTATTTATCTTTAAAGGTCGTCCAGAATTGTTATAGCAACGATACAATGGAAAATTCATGTGTTGGACAAAAACATATTGGAAATTTCTTTGAATTTCACAATAATCTTTCCATTTTCTTCCATAATTGATTTGATCTTTTGCTAAATTACGAAAAGTTTGTTTTCATTTTGTACAACTGTTGTCGATACAATTAGTTGTTACTATTTTTCTATTTTTTTTTTAGATAACTGATCTGTATCGATCCACTAACATTAAAATTTCTATTATTTACGTAATTAATCGGCTTTTATAGAGACCTATGGTATACATATTTACATTGTAAAATGATTTTCGTATTTATATACAAATCTACAAATATTTGTTTCAATAACTATAATAATAATAATAATAATGATGGTGATGATGAATTCTGTAGGCGATCTTTTATTTTCTGTTATTGATTGATGTAGGCATTCGGACAGGCTCTTCAATTCTCTGTTACTAATCTTAGATTTTATTTCAGTTTCTATACATACGTGGTTTCAGTGTCTCAATGTAAACTACCGTCCATACTGACACCCACTTACTATTGTCATTATTATTATTATTGTTATTTCAGTACGATACGTTCTGAAAATTCTCCAAATGATCGTCATAAAAATTTCTTATAAATATGTATTATTATCAATGTATATTGTATGTTATATCATACATATAAAGTGGATTTTGACAATGTGTTTGAAGGGTGACAAAACACCCATAGATGCATATGTTTCCATTTTAATGAATTTCAAAAAATTTCATTGTATTATAGTAAAGGGAATTTGTAATTATCTGGTGTTAATTATTTCAATTTGAATAGAATCCTTTTTACTTTGTTACATCATTCTCGTAAACTTTAATTATATATAAATCTTATTAACTGTTAATTAACGATGTTTTAAGTTGTATATATGCATGTAAATAAATAACGATTAAAATATATCACGTGTCCATCTGATAGTGGACTTTTAAATAATACAACTATTACCGAAAAAAGTATGAATTGAAGCGTCGAGAGTCGAACTCGAATCGTCAACTTGCCGGACATACCGTTGTTTTTTTTTTAATTTCTCTTGGTAGCGATTTAGTTCGTGACTAGTTTGTTTCTAAAAAAATTAATTTTATTCAATAGAGCAGGATTTGATTTTAAGTCGTTAAAATAGATTTTCCATCAACATATCTAACATTTATATTGAATTTTCTTTATTTGTATAAGAATTTCTTTTATTGGAAAAGTTTGTCATAGAAAATGGAATAAAATTTCTAATTAATTTTTCAGAATGTAAGCCTAGTTAGTCAATGTAGATTGTCGTTATGGCACGTAATAGATAATTGTAGATTGTTTGTTTTTTGCTTCTATTCAAATAATTGCTATAACGAACAACAAATCTAGATTTTATTATGTTTTTTACAATAACCGCCATACACTCCGTCTATTATAACGTGGTCAACTTGACTTAATTACAGTAACAAACAGCAGTAATTGGGTATCTTTACGTATAACTGATTAATAGCAAAATTTACTGTAGCCTTCATCAGTGTCGGACTGGGTCACCGGCGGGAAAATGCCCACTGGGCCAGCAAATTCCGCAAAAAAAAGAAAGTATGCATTAGAATTTCGTCAAACTATTTATAAGTGAGGCTAAAACATAATTTGCCTAGTCGGACAGAAGCTTACCAGTCCGACATTGGCGTTCAATCCTCAATCACGACTTAAAACCTACTTTGTCGTAATTCAACCTTATGCTAGCAGAATTTGAATGCGTTGCAAAATAAAACGAGTCCTATGTTCAAAGATCATAAGGCAAGATCAGCTACAAACTATGCTGAATCGAGAATAGGGAAGCGAAGATGCACCGGACCATAGCCGACAACACACGCCTAAATGTGGACAGTTGTTGTGAAATATGTCATCTGTAGCAGTCATTTATGGTTATTTCCACGTAAATTCTTTGAATTTGAGGATTTCTCATTACTTCTTAGCACCAGTTTTTCTTCGATCTACCTCGCTTTCTCGTCTCTTCTCATCCAGCTTCCGATATCATCTTCACCAGGCGCGGCACCGTCTTCAATCTTGTCAGGTGACCGAGCCAGCCAAGTTTTTCTTTTATCTCTGTATTTCTCAATCGGTCTAATCTTGATGCATCCTAAGTTCTTTATTTTCATAATAGTTATTTTGGATTTTAGCTTTTGTTTTAGTGTATAGAGCCCAATTCCATATATAAAGACTGAGACAAAGAGAAGCAAATAATTTTTTCCAGTATTGTGTTTCACAACCCATACTTCTATTGTTCTTCGGAGTTCGTTTTTGCTATGCGAAACTAAAATGAGATCATCTGCATATGGAAAGTTGTTTAGTACAACGTTCGATTCCGACCCTAAGACGTTCGGTCAATCATGTTTGCAATTTTGGAAGGCTCTCATCCATCACCGTTATGAAAAGAATGGATCATAGGATGCCTCCTTGTGTAACTCCTTTATTTGTTTAGGTAGTTCTTGTTTCTGCGTATTTTCATGGATTACTTCTATAATATAGACGCATTTTTTGTTAGACTCATACGCATATGTGAAATATGAAAACCGAAATTAAAAGGAAAATTGATTACACAAGCAAGCAACTGATTTGTATTGCAAAATATGGAAAACAAATACGTACAAGATACACACTTGCTAGACAAATGTGTCTCCGTATAGGCTTTAGATTAAACCAGGAATAATAAACTTTTTTTCTATTGTAAACACGACCTTTTGTAAAATTAAACCATAGACGATGTGGTTCTATCATAATGATCATCAGTAAATTACAACAGTAAAAACGTTAAGGTGCGTCTCCACACGAACACATTTAGCTGGCAACATGGTGCATACGTTGCCATACTGTTTGCGAGTACTGTCTACACTGGACTACACGTCACCGCAAATTTGCGTTGTAATTGTGTGTGGTTTATTTAAAATAGATAAATATTACCGGTACTGTACTTTTCTTATATTTTAGGCGTTTATGTTTTATATAGTGCTTAATTATAACCAAAGCAATAAGAATTGTAAGTTTTTTCCAATAATTCGCCAATTAACATACTAAATAATCATAAACCACGTCTACACGGGACACATATGCAATATTCCTTTGATGTTTATTCCTTTACCGCTCTCGCATGGAACGTATTGCAGGCGTTGACTGTGTTGCTCAGGCACGTAAGTAGCTCTCACAACTGCTGCCTACGCGAGAAATTTGTTACAGGCAGCATGTTGCCAGCTAAATGTGTCCCTGTGGAGACGCGCCTTTATAGCAATCTTTCACTTAATATTTACATGCACAATTACAATGTGGAATTTTTTTAAAAAACTGTTTGCGGTTGTTTAATAGGGGTACATCATTGTGCGGACATGTTGTATATAAAATCAAGATTTTCTCTAATTTATATAGTAGTAGACTTATTTGTATTATTAGAAGATATATTTGTATTGAAATAATTCTTATAATTTCAATAAAAGAAACAAATAAATGTTAATAAAAAGTAAATAGCGCAATTTCCTGTATTAAATGATCCGTAAGTAATAAAAATTAATGATAGATAGACGATAGTAAGTAGTAGTCAGTTCATTTTAAACAAAAACTATTTCAATAGAAAGATAAATCTAATTCGTTCTCTAAAATTCTCTTATTTTACTATCATCATTATTATTATTATTATCATTTTCTATAGTCAATCTTTATGTGTATGATTATATAGAAAATTAGTGTTATAGTAATAATAATAATAATAATGATAGTACGAATACATAAAGTAAATGTACACGTGTCTATACAAATTTATTTACGATTCATTAGTTGATCAAAACGTGTTTAAATGCATTCAAATCAACTTATAACATTCTCGCTTAAATGCAATTTCAATACACCTTAATAACAAATATTGTTGTTATTTATACGAATTTAATTATTTAAACAACAATTGTTAGGCCGTATACAAACATATAGTCATGAGAATTAGTAATATAACAGGTATAAAACCTGTATTGATTGATTGTAAATTAATTGTTGAATTTACACAATAACTGCATTTCAATTTGTTTAAACAAATATAAAAAAAAGTTGAAATTTAACCATGGAGGGATGTTTTGCTACCCTTCAAAATAGTTTGATCAAGTTTCAAAAACAGAGATCGCTTGAATTTATATTCGGATTTTATCATCAGTTGAACTGCATTTTAATTAAAATTTTACTAATGTTTATTTAATTTTTGGGTTTTTTTTTTCATGTTGTTATTATTGTGAACAATATCGCTTTATCTAATCGATGAAATTAGGTAACTTTTGATTGAAATTACAATAATTTCGACGTAATCAGAGAGAGAGACATTATTGGAGAATCCTTAAGATCTGATGATTTTAAAAGATAAGACAACTGTCGGCCGGAAACACTTGCAATTGATAATTAAATATTGAAAACGTTTCGAAGGTGAAATTAAACACACACACACATACAAAAAAAAAATTAATAAACCTACGCGTTAATCAGCCCAACAACCAATTAATTTAAATTTCGTTACAATTTCATTTGATACAAATTAGTTTTGAACAAAATTTCTGTAGGTTGTAGTTGTAGTCGTCAACTAATTCTAAAGGCAAGTAATATAAACTTGATACAAACTTTTAATCGATCATAATTGATAATAAAATTTTCCAAAAACAAAAAAAACAAAAAACTTACCATCCATTTTATCGATATGTCGTCGTTTTGAACTACGTCGACGTGTCATAATTTTCTAAAACACCAATAAAACAACCCCCATTTTCCACATTAATCCACTTAAAAAAAACACACACACACACAAAACACTAATAAAACACGTGCTAAAAAGTTTTCAATAATTTTCTTCAATATAAATTTTCGTTAAAATTAAATCGATGTGGCGCTATTTTTTCAATAGTAGCGCCGGCGCTTCTAACAATCGAGCTTTTCAGTACGCGTCGCTGAAAGCTACTGAAGCAGGAACAATACTTGATATCATCATCAACCCTCTGAAACTATAGCAGTGGCGGCACACACAACTATTATAAGACTGTCACACAATATTGTAATGATCTCTTGTTGTTTTGTTGTTGTTGTTGTTTGTTGTTTGTATTGGTAAGAAATAACATTATGATAGATCTGTTCCGTCCCCACCAATTAACACAAATAATAGACGCAATATTCAGATTTTTTCTCAATTTTCATCTAGTCGAAAACTGATTAACTGCTCCCATCATCATCATCATATGGTTCGAATTATTATGTTCGTTTGATAAAATTCAATGACGCAAAATGTTTTATCTGTGGGTCATTGCAAAAGTTCATTGATGATTTTATATAAAATTTACCAAGAAAAGTGAGAGTAAATCGTCTATTTAGTCATGTATTTAATTTAGTTTTTATAAAGACAACCACTAAATTTGTAAATATTGATCCACCCCCTAACTATAAGATAGTTTCGTTTCATTTGAACCAGCAAATGAATTTCTATGGTTTCTTTACTAAAATTACTCACTAATTTTCTATTATGTATGGTGTGCAAAAAGGTGAATTTTCACTCAATGGTTGGTTTTAAAATTGTAAATTTCAACATTATCTGAAATAACAATCAATGAAGTTCAAAGAGTAGCAACAAGTTTTCAATTCGACCATTTACTTTCTTATCTTGACTTGGTTGTAAATCAGAAAAAAAAATCCAAACCAAAGACAGAGAGATGGAAGAACAGAGAGAAATCACGATTGTTGTTGTTGCTGTTGTAAGAGAAATCCTTTATATTTTTTCAATTATACATACATATATAAGAGAGAAAAGGCCTGGTTATCAGTAAAAGAGATTTAATTTAAATTGTTTTGAGTGTACATCGAATAATAAATGAAACAATGTGCAGTTTGTTTTATTGAAAAGTTGTTCTTGACGTGGAGATCTTCAAAATTACCATTTATAGTTGGGCACATATATAGATTGAATCAAATGCCATATAAACATTACATTTTTTTTGATCGTTATATAATGTTACAACCGTTAAATGGTACACATATTTCATGACAATATCTTCATATTTATATTTTATTTTGAAACAAAAAAGAAGCAAGAATTATTAATGGTGACAGTTGGTATTATTTATAGAGTGTCAACTGGATTTATTTTAAATTAAATTTTGATATGTAAAATGACCACCTAGATTGCCAAAAACCATCCTTATTATCCAGGTGAAATAACAAGCCTATAACTGCTGTTATTATTATTATTATTATTAAAATCAACCAGACAAAGTGGTTGATCTTTTTCATAACATTCCAACAATAAAAATCAGTGATAATAAATAATATTTTAATTGTTTATGACATTACAATTTCAAAGTTCATTAGTATTAGAAAATATATGTATTTATTAAAATTATTGATAAGATTTCAATTTGTTACTATATTTCTTGTTTTCTCTTATATTATACAGATTACATTATTGCTGGACAAAATATGTATTGGAAATTATTAGCAATAAAAAAGTAATTATCAATAAATTTACGTAAACTATAAAAGGACTACAAGGTAAACAACATTATAACAATGGTGAATATTTTTGTTTATTTTAATGCGAAAAAAAAAATTAAATACCTATGCAAACGAAACTAGGCAACCTAGTCAGATTTTTGTGTTTTCCAATCGTATTTTATTACTAATTCTACAATAAGACTTGTACTAAAATATAGTAGAGTAAGTCTAAATTAGTCGACTTGACTTTAGCGTTGTAACAAGGACAAGAGTATTTGGCTAGAATTCGTCGATTGAATTGGTTGAGATACATTTGACGGTTAATATGGCGCCAATGCTAGCTTAATTGCCATTTTTCAACTATTATCGTTAGTTGATATCAACATAAAAACCACGAATTTGATATCAATAATGATTCAGCAAACTCTATTAATAGTTTAGAAGATTTGAAAGTTCGTCTGGTAGATTAGCGTTTATCTGATCATATCCATAAGTTAGTTTCGTTCCAAGAAAACGGTTATTCTCAAATTTAGGTTTATACAAACTTATGGCAGAAGGATTTATGCTTTTCTTTCGCTATGATAGTCATGCTTGTGAATCAAGTCAGAATTTTTTCACTATCTTCAGCTCGAAAAGCGATACCAGTACAGAGGAACCCTTGCTGCTGGCACTGACGATCCAATCTTTGTGTTAATATTTATCCACGCTTATAATTTGATAATAATCCTCTTTCAACTGTTCCAAATGAGACAAGTAGTCGCTACAAACCAAAAGAGGATTGATAAGATCTTTCAATCCATACAACTACCAAAAACAGCGGCCTTCAATAATAATAGTAGTTTTGGATTCGATGTTATGCATCGCACCGTTACTGCTTCAAAGCAAATCTTTGAAAATTGCAGACTACAGATCGTTTATGTTATGCCAAAGATAGTTTCTCGGCGAATGCCTCTAAAACAGTGGTTCCCAAAGTGTATTCCGTGGTACCCTGAGGTTCCGTGGGACAAGTACCAAAAGATTAGCAGAATAATTTGCAATCACTTCATGAAACGTAATTTAATAAGAAATTCTTCCGGGTGTTTATAGTTTTTTGGGAATGTTCCGCGATATGTGAACTATTGCATAAGGGTTCCGCCAAAAAATGAGTTTCGAAACCATTGCTCTAAAAGAATAATCCAATATTGTTACAATATTCAACTCCTCATAGGCCGAATTCAATGCGTAAGTTAAATTCAATGTTTTGCATATCAAGTTTTATTAAAATAAAAATAAAATCGGATAAAAAATCTAGTGGTAAGGAAATCACACTTTCTGGGTGTTGTATACGCTTTTAGAAATCAACAATACTTGCTCCAGATTATCGTCTCGCAGTTTTTTAGGGGTCATCTTTTCAGAAAATATTTGGAGCCACCGTACTTCATGCTGTACCATGCTTTAAATGATCATTTCCGCTATTAGAGAAACATATTATCCTCTAATCGTTAATAGAGTAACCCGAATCGCTCTATTAACTTTCGAAACAAATTGATTTTGGAATGCAAAAACAGCTTTAATTGAAATGCTGACGAGTAAAATATGACAAAATGCTTGACGACCATTAAATTATTATTGACGAATTTTCCGTCGTGCCAAATGGCCAAAAAGATCCACTCCTTAACAATTTTGACAACTCCTTTGCCGTTTGTCTCATAATGTGTATTTAGAGTGGGTTTTTAAAGTAGGTACACTCATTGGAGAGTACCTTTTGACCGTAAAATATTCTACTGTCAATCCATGGAATGGTTGCACTTTAAAGAATTCTAAATTCCCATTTGTTAGATAGCCGCCCTTCTGAACCGGGTATCGACTGCACTGGGCTACACCGGACACCGAGTCAAGTCAGATTTGGTTCACTATAGATTTTTCGTATAAAATCAAATTGTAATCAACTTTTGATGAAAAATCAATGGAAATCAAATACTGTTGTTAATAACGTACGTAGTAAAAATTATAAACGTAATTTCATTATCAGTCTGTTCTGTGTAGTTTAAATTTCAATTAATCCCAAAGTGGATCTGTTAAAGGCGTCATTATTGTTGTTTTTGTTTTTTTTTTTGATGAATTCGCCAGTCGCTCCCCACAATCCGTCGACTTTACCTACTTATATTCCTTTATTTATTTTTTGTCTTCACGTCATCAAACAGAACATCAACCATTTGTTCAGTTTGTTGTTTTTGATTATTCTCACTATACTACTCTACCCTTATTTTCATTTTAGTTGTTCCCCTTCCCTCATTGCTCTTACTATACCAAATAATCTATTTGTGAGAAAAATAAAAGGAAAAGTGTATTTAGAACATATTACATATGTCACTATACTTCGTCGACCATTTGACACCCCTTAGATATACTGATTCAAATTTCAACAACAATATCAACAACAACAACACAATCCAGTTGGATCCACATTTTCCTATATAGAAGGGGAGAGATGAACACATAAAAAATAAAAACACCAACCCAGTATTAATTTGTTTTTATTTATATGGGCTCTTTGGAATTTTCCTGTGATGTGTCGAAGAACAACAAACACACGAAAAGAGGGCGTTAAACTGATTCTAGTGATTTTCCGGAATGTCTCTAAATAATTATAGTTGATTATTAAAGTTGTGTAACAGTGATGATGATCAGTTGAGAATAAGATTCTAATGGCTTTATTAACATAGAATTTCTGTTGTAAAATCGAGAAAAGTCAGGGTTAAAGTTGACAATGATAATAAACAAAATAAAAATTGATAATAATTTTAAAATATTTATAGAACAGGAAATTATCGATATTTTTAATTCTCATATAATCGAAATTTGAAACTCTCTATATAGATATCCAAACGAATTTAAATAAAATAACAATAATTACAGTTACCGTTTGGGAATTAATTAAAACTAATTTATGTTTTGTTTGATTAAACAACCATTAAGTATAGAAAAATGAATACATGACGAATAAATCCACTATTTCTTTATAGAAAAAAAAACCCAACCCTTCGTTATGGTTGGTGTTGTTTGAAAAAAGCCCAAAATTTATTCATCCATGATAGATTCGAAAAAGATAAAAAAACGACAGATCAAACCAATTTTATCAAAACAAAAATTTTCTTCTAAGGGTTAAGTTAGATAAGATTAGTATAATAAAGAACAGCTATCATCGAAAGCTGATTAGAGAAATAAATCGTTGTAAATCGAATGAAACAGCCCTTTTCTTCTTCTGATATCTTTCTACAACAGTATTAAGTAAAAATGTTTAAAAGCACCCTATTTGGTAATGTAATAAGATAAAGTCTTGTCTGGAGTTGGATTTATTTTCAATCAGATTTATTTAAATATTTTCAAAAAATAATAATAATAATAGTAATAATGATAATGTTTAGCGTAAACGACAATTCATTAATTTGATGTTATTTTATTCTTTTGTATTTCATTTTCATTTTAATAATTTATTGAAATAGCAATGAATTATTTGGCCTTTAATAGAATTACCATATGGTATTATTGTTATTACAACATTCTCTAATAAATCGTGACCGTTTACGGGTAAATTACAAAATTTATTTGAAAATTATTTAAAAGGAAAAAAATATAATCATTATTTTCTTCTATAGATACTTCCCTCTAGCGATTCTCTAAATATTTCCAATAATTTTTCCTTGTTTTTCTATAAAATATCAATTAATAATAAATTAATAATTTTAATAGTAACAAACAATAATAAATTGAATTGTTTAAGTTTCCTCTATAGAATTGAAGCTTGTATAGATCGTTCCAAGACTTAGGTACATCTAGAAGATATTGACAATGACGAAGAGATTATTGCGCAAGTGTAACTATGAACCAACCCTTTGATATTTAATTTAATTTAATTACAACAACTTCCACAGGTAGCGCTAGTAGTAGGTACTCGTATATATATGCAAGTCACAAAAAAATTTATTTTTTTCAGCCATTAAAGTACAAATTAATTACCTGTGTTTATACAGAGGAATCGCTGTAGAATATTTCCTAATTGAGAGGTCTGAAGATAACTCCTCTTCACGACAAACCCTAAACTGTTAGTTTGAAATCTGAATAAAGCAAAAACAAGAAGCTGGAATAGGCTCGTTCCTAAGACTGGTTGAGAAGTACTGTCCTCATATAGAGGTGTGTGTCTTCATTCTTATTTATGTACCAGAAACATCTGGTACCAAATTTCTCAGACCTATTATCGGCACCAGGAAAACAACCCAGAAGATTCGACACAGTTGCTGAACGTGATGTTAGTCTTGAAGACGGTCCTTGATATGATATGTTCCAAGAATTGTAGTTCAGAGCGTAATAGAACTAGACTAAGACTATGGTGGGCGCAGGATAACAATGAAGGTATCAGGGAAGCGGATCGCTTGACGAAGGCGACAAGGCATCGATAACAACGCCCAAGTATTATAAAACCGTCGATCAGAAGAATGCACAGTGTACCAGAAAAAAGTAGAGCGGTAGAGAATAGCCAACAAGAATGAGACTCAGAAAATCAAAGACGATGCATCCGCAAAGTGGTACCGGAAGTGTCAACGCGATAGACCGGCTGTAGTCTCACGGCTGGCGGTTTGTTTATTGGATACCGTCTCTTCAGGTTCTATTTTGTGCACCTATGAGACATTTCAGGATATTGCAGTCCGATCTGATTGTTCCAGGTGTTTCAGAACCAACAGCTGATGCTGTTGGATGAGGAATAAGAGCCGTTCAGTAGCGGAAAAGTAGACGAAGACGGAAACATAGACAGCGATTGAAGGTCTAGACTCTAAATCTCCAGAACGCAAAAGTAGTCTTACGAACAAGAATTTTCTTTGATGATAAAACTTCTGAAGATGTGCAGTTCACACAACGATTTATATGAGATTTTTGCGTTTTCTTCTTCTTAAGAAATGCAATTGGATTTTATATTGAATGCAATAAACAAAAAGTGGATTAATTTTATGTGAATACCATTTGTTTATGGCCACTACACTTTGATAAATAATTCATTCGGAATATTTTAGATTTACCCACCTGTGTTACAACTTTAGAAATAGTTCTTTACTGAAAAACAAACGCTACCGGCAAAAGCTCAAAGAAAACAGCGTAATAATTTGAAATTTTATTCAAATACAAAGTACATATACATACATACACGGAAGTCAAACAAATATTCCACATTCAACTAATTCTATAACGTTATTACGTTTTGAATCCCAGGAGAGAAATTCTATATTTGTAAAAGGTATAAAGTAGTTTTATTATTATTAGTCTTTTACATAATTTAAATCGCATTTGAAATTTTCAAGTTAAGCTTGCAATTGAGAATATATTAGTTGTGGGTTGCTATTAAATACTAATAGGACCAATATAGGACCTAATCGTTTTGTCAATATAAATTCTGAACTGCTTTAATAACATTTTACTACAATGAAAAATGGATTTTAGAACCATTTTTTTCTCTCTTGTCTGTACGGTATTGAAATCTATAGCAGAATAATCTGTTAGGAAAATCGATTATTTTTTTTGTTAGTCTAATTCTAATCTAAAAGTTAGTTAATGAAAGTTGGGAATGAACAACACAATTTTAACAAATTTTCAGCTTTTCAGTAAGATTGGAGAGCTTCATTTATAATTCATCTATAATTCTCGAGAATAATTTGCATATTTACTTCATAGATAGTGCTATATTGAACAAAAGGACAAAAAAAAAATAGATTTGTATTGTGAAAACTTTCAGTTTCAGCATTCCTGTAATTTGCGACTACCCTGCCATCTATCCGTCACATATAAAATTATTAATTGAAACCTGTTTTAGTGGGACGATAGCAAGGAGGTTATAAGTATATGGAGGGAGCATAAGCCGGCTTGTGGACGGGGTAAATTGAAGCCG
>JAZBGY010000811.1:14341-36276 GCA_037414755.1 Lydus trimaculatus | reverse complement strand
ACTTGGTAAATAATAATTTGTTATAATTGTATCATCATTAGTGATCGGATTTTTCGAATTAATACGCGATAGACATTTCTCACTATGATAGCGTAAACGTAAACTATTTTGTTTTTTTAATTTATTTGGTATTGCATATAGATTTTCTTCATTTTGTTGTTGTTGTTGTGGTTGTTGTTCGGTTAATTCATCCACAATATTTTGATATTGCCCCAATTTCGATTTAATTGTAGCATTATCATCATCATCATCATTATCAGTACTGTATTTATCCCATGAATTTGATTTAGAACTAAGATTTGATGATGATAAATTACGTTGTGTATCCATCCAATTTGCTTCATATTGACGACCTCTTATATCATTTGTTATATCCATTTCTAACCATGCTGGATCATTTATCACAGCTTTACCAGGATAATGTTTTATCTTCATTGTAAAATGGAATCAAATTACAATAAGAAGAAACAACAAAAACACCTATAAAATTTAAAGTATTCTGGATGCGTCGTTGGATATTACAAAAAACAAACAATAGAGGGCGTTGCTGTATTATTAAAATAAATGAGTCGCCCGTTAGAGAGATTCTACTGTATATAAAACATTTAACGAAACAAAATACGTTGATTATACGCGGAAATGTTGAATTTTTATTATTATTATTATTTTCATAAATAATAAACATAATGATATGTATGAGAATATAAGAAAAAAAATATTGGTGCGGTAGTGATTGTTGTAACCAGTTCTCTTATATTACACAGACAAAAAAAAAATTCGATAGTTTCCTCAAGGTTCCTTTTGCTTTTGTTTATAACAATTGTTTTTTTTTTCTCTAAAATCTAGATTTTTTTCAGCTTCAATTGTTTAACAATCCGGTTATTGTTGTTATCAATTAATTAAACTCTGACAGACTAACGACAATAAGAATAATTGAGAGTAAAAGAAAAAGGTAAATTAATAATTTTCCATGTCTGATAGTATTTTATGGTTGACCGCTTCATATAATCAATCCTGATATAATTTTTTTTTAATAAATAAATAAATAAAAATCATTATTGCCGCTATTTCAACGATATATCTATCTATCGGTTAATATATAGGTACTCAATGACATGGAAACTGTAACACCAAGAAGGGGTTTTGTGTCTCAAGCAACTTGTAATCGTGCTGTAGAGCTTACAGTGTCTGCGGAGGCTGCAGCAAGTTCCTCAGTCTATTCCTCATAATGTCCCAAACATGCTTGAAAGGCGAAAGATCAGGAGATCAGGGTGGTCATGCCAAAAGATTGACATTACCCTCTGCAAATCGGTCCATAGAACCTCTTGCAATATGAAGACAGGCACTACCCTGCTGGATCATTGGGCTTTCCAACTGCCCAAGAAATAGAAGAATATGGGGTCCTACTACCTCATCCACATATCGCTGGGCGGTCATATTGCTTCAGAGGAATACCAAACAAGACCTAGTTCCATAAGTTAAAGCATCTCATACCATAATCCCCACACAACCGGGATTCATCACTTAACATCAGCCTATGCCACTCTAGGTTCTAGTGCAGTCGTAACCTACACCACTCTCAAACGTTACTGTCAGTGTTGAGGTGTTAATGGTAACACAAGATGTGGCCGATACGATTACAAGCCGAATGTTCGTAACCGTTCGAAGGGTTACAGGAGGACCTACGTTAGCTAACTATTGATTGGCAAAGAACTGTCAGATAAGCCATTATCACTTTAGTGATACGAATGAAATTTTAATCAATTGCTCAATCTTTTAGTAGTTAAACGTTTTTGCCAAATTCAGTCGATAAATTTCAACCCCCCTTCTTGGTGTTGCAATTTCCATATCATTGAGTATACTTTAACTTCGTGGTTTTGTAAAGCAAATAACAACAATGCGTGGAAAATAGGTGGAGAGACAATTTTAACGGTTATAAATTGCAGAAATTGCGCAAGTTTAGTGTCGATGATATGTAGGTCATGCGTTATGGGTGCTTCAAAATGCGCAGATTTACACAATTCTAACTTATTTTACGCACTCTCACCGAAATCGTCACCACCTGTGTATCAATATCAATACGTTCAAGTAAATGCAGCTGATGTACTTTAATTGTGGAATGATCACTATTCCAGTTTTGCAACATTCATTCCACCTTATATGTTAATTCTAATAATGTAGAAATAAGAAGATGAAACTGAGAATGTTGTCTATAATGGCATTTATTTTTCTGCAAGAACATTACTTGATGAAAACGAAAAAAAAAAGACAATAAGAAAAGTGGAAAATTAAGCAAAAACTGATGGGAATTTCGCATATTTAACATTATTATTATTATTATTTTGTAATAGATCTGAGAAGATCTTGAAACAATGAAGATGATGTCCTTGCATTCTACTACATATTGAAAGATTTTATAATTTTTATTTTGTTGGTATATGTATGTACTGTAGACTGTAGACTGTAGGTACACCATTACTCTATAGGATAGCCCATTAAAATTCACCCCTTATTAACTATAATTACTTTAAAAATAAATAACGATATAGTCGTGATCAAATTATGGGTATTTTTAAACGTTTTATGTCATGCACATCTGGATTTTGTCGTTGTTTTTCTTAATAATAATAATGTTAATAACAATAAAAATGATGTCATCTAGATTTGTTAGAATTTTCCGGTTTGTTACTCGCTTTTATTGTTAAGATTTTTCATATTTAAAACTTTAATTAAACAATAATTAACAAATGACACAATTTTATTATAAACAAAATGAAACAATAAGGAAGTTTGAATGTTTAAAATTTATCGAATAACAACAACAACAAAAAAAAAGATAACAGATCTACTACTACCACACCTTAAATTTGATCAAAGGTGCATTTAATTATATTTTTTGTTTTCTTCGAGTTGTTATTAAATTATTTATAATAAATTAAAGGTTAAAAGTTGCACCGATAATTGTTTATCTATCACATATATCTAGGTGTTGATTTTTTTTTTAAATGTGGATAGTTCGATCTTTGTCTGATCAATTTGCAAGTAAATGTTCTACTATGATCATAAGATAAAGATGGAAGAGGGTGAAAGATATTTAAAGAAAACTGTAATTGTCTCATTCTAACTTATGCAAAACGCTTGAGAATAGATGATGTTTGTCTTCCTTCCAATATAGAATGTCTACAAGGAATTTTATTTCCTCAATAGTCGTCGTGTACTTTACAGGTTTCTTAGGTGATTTATTATTATTAAAATAGATAGAGGTCAAGTTAGGTCAGGTCAAACAATACATCCGCTCTTTAGTTATCGTTCACAATCAACACAATAATTCATCGGTTTCTTTTATTATATTGTAGAAATATAGCGAAAGTAATCGACATGATTGTAATTTTAATGATAAATCAATGGATAAACGGACATTAAAGATATTGTTTTAAATAATAGAAAGTTTATAATTTTTCCTACAAAAAAAACGAAATACTTTCCTTCCGCGATGGTTTTTGGTGGTTGAGGAGCGCTTTATTGGGAAATAATTCTAATTATACAGGCTGTCTCAGCTTACATAAACGTTTTTGTAAATTCGATTTTTTCGGCGAAAACCACAAGGTTGTCCATCATATTGAAACAACCATTTGTTTACCAACGTGTGTATTTCGGGCATTTCTACTGTTAATCTCGATATAACGGACAATTTCCTTATTCTCAAAAAAATACAACAAAATTTACAGGATGTTTGTATTATAGGTGGGCCATCCTGTATAATTAATGATTTATGAATAAATTATGAATAATTTCCATAAATCTTTAAATTTAAATAAAATATCAGAGAAATCATTGATTAATATCCGTTTATACTTGTTTCTATCTAATTATATGTTATACATATATAAAAAAAACCGGAAATGACGCCATTTAAACAAATACGTCAATAATTCTTAAGATTTCGTATCGGTAATTACTTGTATTATCTACAAAAAAAATCGATTCCTTCTATAATAGTCATCATAATTGAGGTCATTAATGATAAACAATTACAGAATCATCATACATGATGTATATGTGTGTAATGTGGTTTGAAAACTAGGACACGAGCAGTAAGAATCATCATAATTATAGAACAAAAACAACTGGAAATTAGAACTTTTAGAATCAAGAAATGTACTCATCTCTTTGTGGTTTCTAAATTTTTATGATATCATAGAGTTCCGGCTCATCAAAAAAATTAAGTGAATCGTGTTTGAATTTCGCGCTTCATTACAACCAATCAAATATCACATCTACAAACAAAAGAATAATAGAAATCGATTTTGATTGGTTATAAATAGGCGCGAATTTGAATTATCCTTAACGTTTCGTTACAACCAATCAAATATTACACCAGAAACAAAAACGAAAAACGGATAGACGCGGATTTTGATTGGTTCTAAATAGGCGCGAATTATCCTTCAATTATAATGGAATTCTTTTTTAATTGGGGTAAATATTGAAATTCTTCTCGCTAATTGGCTACAATCCATATAATTATAACCAATAAAAATGTTGCAATATAAAATGGCGCGAAATCAATTAATTTCGAAATTTCCATTATAAAAATAGAAAAATATGCACACACCGTTTTCGATACGGGTGGAAATTCAATTAAATTGTTATTAACAATATAGGAAATTTATAACAATTTCCGTAAATAGTTGTATACTTTCCTGACCTACTATTATTACAAGGATTTATTCATGACTCTCTAAAATTTCCAATTTTACTTAATTATATCGTTAATTTGTAATTAGAATCTAATTTAAGGATTTATTTTGGTAAAAAATGCAGCAACGCCCGAATTGTTGTATAAAAAACCCGCATTACAAACTTACAATAATTATTAAAAGATAAGGCTAAAAGTACACATTTTTTTTTACAATTTAAATCCACTAAAATTTATTACAAAACACTTATAGAAATCACTATGGGGATTTCGAAAGGCGATGACGATCACGACGACGACTACGACAACAACAACAACGTTGTTACCACGTCTAAAGACAACTAGTGACTAAAATTTCTCTCGCAATTGTTGTTTGGTAAAATTCCTGCTTTGCTGCTGCTGCTGCTGCTTTTGTTGCTTGTTGTTGTTGTTGTTATATGCGTTAAATAATGAAAACGAACCGGACTGGGCCAAAAATCAAACAACAAACACGCAAACTTGAATTTGCGTCTTGTGTTGAACAGGAAACGTTTTTTTCTTCTTCTTTTAAAACAATTTAATCTTTGGATAATCAACCTTATCGCAATAATCTTCAACAGATTCGATTAGAGTTAATTAAAATCGAAAATCAATAATCCCAATCATCATCATCATGGCTTTCATTCGCTTCTTTCATTATCTTGGTGTTGTTGTTGTAATTATGATTCGTTATTAAAATCATGATTTTACAGGTTCTTTTCATCGAAAAACTCAAATTAACTTGTAGTTAAATTTATAATTTTAACGATAGCGTTTTGAAAATAGTGAAAGTTAGAACACCTTCAACTCCAGGATATGCTGTGTGTGTGTGTGTGTATTGTAGAAAAGATCAAGGCTATTTTCGACATAATCAAATTTGCAACATATTCTACATGAATTCAATAAAACAATACGTTTTACTATTTTACATAAGTAGATTATTAGAAAGTTTGATTTTTTGTGTGATCTGCGGAAAAAACAGCGCAATACTTCTTATTTGTTGTTATCATCTAACAATAAGTTTAAGCGACTTTTTGTATTTATGATAATCAAATATAGAAAAAGCAACAATTTACCGATTAATACATAAATAAAAGGCCAACAACTTTCATATAGTTTATATTAAAACATTGATTTTTTTGTTAACAGCGGAAGTATCACTTCCAACGATTCAAAATCATTGTATTACTGGTTGCCTGACTTTATTACCAACAATGGATTAATTTCGAAAACAATTACTAGATGGCGCTATTGTTGATTATATCATAAAATATCATATAATGTTTGGATTTTACTACCAATTAGTAGATGACGCTATATTGCTTAGCTATTCAATGAAATACATGCATCATTGGTTGCCTACATTGTATTGGTTGTTGTCTAATTTCACAGCAGGAAACGTTTTGATTGTTGCATAGATGGCGCTATTTTAGTAATTTGGCGGTAAATATAAAACTTACCTTCTAAAACGTAGACTATACTGCCGACATCACCTTCTTTAATTATTAAACTACCAGCTTTATATGCTTCCGGATACATACAATCGACGATTTCTTTGATTTGTGTCATTTCCAAATTTTTCATAAAATCATTATCTAGAATTGCTGATTTGATCAATTCACGTGATCTGTAACAAAATGGAAATACGATAATTTAAAATTGTTTTTTTTTTGATATTATTGGGATTTTTTTTTGGCAAAGAAATGGACTTACGTTGTTGATTTATAGATTTTCTTGATTTGTAAATCATTCGTTTGTATATTAATCGGTTCAGCACTGATAGCTTGTCGTTTAATTCTTGGTTCATTTATTGATAAACGTTTTAATAAATTATCTGTTATTATATCATCATTATCATCAATAATATTATGATTGATTTTATGTTTTTTAAAACCATATTGTTTTGTGATGATTTTTTGTGTTATTGGACGTACAACTTGACGGAATTTATCAATTTCATTATGTAAATGTTTAATTAATTTATCTTTATCATCTAATTCTTTTTCTAATAATGTAATTGTATCGTTTTTTAATTGAATTTCACGATTTTTATCATCTAATAAACGACGTAAATTTTCAATAATTTCTAAACTATTATTATTATCAGATGATTGTTGGTGTTGTTGTTGTTGTTGTTGTTGTTGTAAGGATGATGGCATTTTCGTTACAATTTTCCGACGATATAGGAATTTATCGATAAAACTATAGCAACTCATAGATGATAACAATGTTCCATTTCACTTATAGATTAAAAAATATTTGAAGGACTCACACACCGTCACCTGTTATCAATTAAATAAACAAACTATAGAGGAATAGGTGTATTTTTTCAAAGAGTTGGAGAGTTTTTGGAATTGGTTTAAAAACGACCGAAAACGAGCTACTCTATAGCAAAAAGCCTGTGCATTTTTTTGGCACGAAAACGGAAAAGACGCAGAGCAAACACGTATTTTACCCTAAACACATCAATCTGCTAAAGAAATGAGACTAAAATCAATAACGCTGTTCTGAGGTAGCAAAATTGTCAAATATTTGCATCTGTTGATACTGCGATCAAAAAGAACACTTTTGGCACTATGGGTTAGATATGAAATCATACCTAGTACAGTTTTTTCCACCACCTGACTACTGAACACCTCATATTCATGGTCTTTTAACTTTGTTTTAGAAAAATATCCACATGGCCAAATGCAGTCATCATTAAACGATTTTGACCACAAACTATATTCTCCAAAAATGAGCCTTTAAGGTTAAAACTGAAGTACAAAAAGTGCTAATGCTAAAACCTCTGCACTTTTCGACACGAAAATGAAAAAAACGCTGAGCAAACCCGAATTTTGCTGTTAAGAAAAGCACATCAATCTGCTAAAGAACAACGACATGAATTCCATCATTAGCCATTCTGAGGTAGAAAAAGTGTCAAATATCTGTTGATATTATGATCAAAAAGAACACTTTTAGCACTATGGGTTAGAGATGAAATCATACTTATCTAGTACAGTTTTCTCCATCACCTGACTACTAAACACCTCATATTCATGGTCTTTTAACTTTGTTTTAGAAGAATATCCACATGGCCAAATCCAGTTATCACTAAACGATTTGGATCTCAAAGTCGATTTGCGAAAAATTAGACTTATATCATTACCTAAGCCTTTCAGATTCAAATTGAAGCAGAAAAGTGCTAATACTACAACCTCTGCACTTTTTGGCACGAAAATAAAGAAGAAACTGTCAATCAATCTGCAAAAGAAGTGGAATTCGATGAAGAACACCCCGACATGAATTCCAAGGGTAGCTACTTACTGACAATGAGTCAGAAAATTGAACACTTTTAGCACTCCATCCTGACAAATGAAATCACCCTGTATTATTGCTGTTTTTTTCACCACCTGGCGACCACACTAGTCTGATTAGTTACTAATTATCTTTAAACTGAGCTGAGTATACCCACATTTTTAGTCTTTTTGACACGAAAATGAAGAAAAAGCTCAGTCTGTAAAACAAGCGGAATTCGATATAAATAAAGAAGATCTCGATATGAATTGCAACAGAGTAACTAACTACAGAGTCAGAAAATACGCCAAAACTTTTGCATTTATTGATACCAAGATCCAATAGAAATTGAACACTTTTAGCACTATATCCTTACATATGAAATCACATTCTATTAATGTTGTTTTTTCTACCTGACTACCTCTCATACTCAGACCTCTACATGAATATCGTTAATTATTAGCTATCTTTAATCTGAGCTTTGTACACACATTTTTGGTTATTATGAGCAAAAACTTATGGTAACCTTAACTCTCCAACTCTTCAATATAATAGAGCTGTTTCGTTTTCTTGGCGTTATACAGAAGAACATACAGATTGATACAGTTTATCTAGAAACATAGGAGAACCTACAAGAACCTGGACTGGATTAAAAAGAAATGGCTAGTAGAATCTTCAAGACTATCCCTATGTTCCTAGATGAAACGTCTCAACCTGTATACGCATAGTGATATTGTAGCGAGATTGTAGAGTTAACGTTAGCGTTTCTATCACGTACACGACTCCATTCTATTCCTTAACAAATTGATATTAATCGAAAATAAATAACACACACACACATAGAATTCTATAAACATTGAATTGTCAATTGGATTCAATTACGTGTTATTATGTTTAAATCGTCTATTTAACCTCGAATATACAATTTTTTTTTAATAAATTTTTTTTTTTTTTGTTAAAGCACAACGTCCCTAACCTAAGACAAGATATTTATATTTGAATAATCATCTAATTAACCTGAATTATGAAATTAATGATTCTGTACCTACATTTTATTTTTATTGTTTGTTTAATTTTTTTTTTAATTAATTAGCAATCATGCAATAAATTACAGAAGAAGAAAGGAGATGGATAGATGTAATAATCTATAAATCTCTAAACAAAACAAAAATAATATATGTTTACTGTGTGTATAATTAGAAAGTTTGTTCAGAATTCTAGAATTTTATTAGTCAATGATTTCTGTGTAATTAATCATTTTTTTTTATTTTTTGATTGAATATTAATTAACACACAATCATAAGAAAAATCTTATGTTATTCACATTTCTATATCTCAACTTTTATATACGAAATTATTTATTATTGTTATGATGATGATGATGATGGCATGATAAAGAAACGCGACTTTCACTTGGTTTTCCTCAATCATCATTTTTAAAAATACGTTGACGATTAGTGAGTCAACTACTGTGAAATTTTGGCATTTGGTCACCATCTGTTCAAAGAAAAACACAATCGCACTTATACTCCGTCTATATTAGTTTGAACGTTGCGATTTTACAGTAGCGACATCTATGATGACAAAACACAAATTCGTTTCAATTCAATAAGAATCTACTATTAGTTCTAAAGACAAGTCGGCCCAGTTTATCGTAGATGAGAGACTTACGATGAAAGTTTATCGAATCTAAATTTAAAGGTTTTTTGGTATTTGATAAAATGTTATTTTATTGCACGTGCATCAATGTTATTTTTAAAAATTTGTTCGTTTTTTATTTTTAATTATTGATTCAGTTATTTTTGGTTTTTAGTGTTGAAACTGTTGCGGATTTATTGAATTTGAAATTTGTCATCGACGTTTTGATTGATTACGAAAATTTGGCAAAATTTACAAGAAACTTGGAAGAAAGTATGAAAATCTAGGAGAGTATTAATGGATGGATTATGAGGATTTTCAAAAGATAGAAATGAAAAACACAGTAATTTCAGCAGCTGTTTCAGTAAAACAGTGATTAATTGTAAGAGGGAAAATCCACATTTCAAAAATGTACCAACAGAAATCCTTTAAATAAACTGAATGACACACAAAGACATGACACAATGAAATATTTTCAAAAACAATTCCAAAGTACACTAGAGACAAGAGGGGGTAGAGCCGATGCAAATTATCGGGGCCCGGAGTTTTCTAGGACTCGAACTAGCCACCCCAAACGTCGTTATAATTAGAGTGAAACGTCATTTTTAGGAGCCTATGGACGAAACTCTACCGCGGTCCAGTCTCGATCTTGGCGGCCCTGGAGTTTCGTATAACGCATTGGAAGCAGCAAATGGAAGTTACAGGTTCGAGTTCTGCCACAGACGATTTCAATATTTTCACACTATACAGGTGGCGTCAGCGAAGTGAGTACATAGGGAAAAGCATCGCCACCGCCCTTAATCATATCTTTTCCATAAGTTAGAACGAGAAAATGAGAAACTGAGCAACCAGATGTGTAAGAATGGGGGCTGTAGACCCCTCCCATACGCCCAACAGTAGCTGAATTCCGAAACACCATACCCATTTCCTAGATAAAAATTCAACCTAACAGATGACAAATATTTGCTGTCTTTGTCAGGAGCATGGGGAATATTATGAAACTTCAGTGGCAAATGAACACAAATGTATCTGGACGAAGATCGAAATAAATTCTGTGAAAGAGAGATTAAGAAAACTGAATGGTGGTTCGAATCCCGTCCAACACGACGAATGCAAGCAAATATTTATCATCTGCTAGGTTGAATTTTTATCGAGGAAATGGGGATAGTGTTTTGGTATTCAGCTACTGATGGGAGTATGGGAGGGGTCTACAGTCCCCATTCTTACACATCTGGTTACCCAGTTTTGTTTTTATCTCGGCCTAACCTATGGAAAAGATATGAGTATGGGCGGTGACCATGGTTTTACCTATGTATTCACTTCGCTGACGCAACCTGTATAAAGCAGATCTAGACTTCTAGCGAAAAAAACAAGCATTAACCAGTATTATGAATTTAGAATAAGCTGAAGTGAGATCGAGCGAAAACAGGGTGTCAGGGTGTTTCTTTCGATCTCACTTCAACTTATTGGAAAGTCATAAGTCTAGTTGATGCTTTTTTCCCTTATGAGCCTAGATTTGATTTGATTAGACTTAATGGATGATTTCTGCACAACTGCCAACTCCACCGTATAGCCTAAAGATGCCTAATCTCTTACGTAGTTTGCGGTATAATTGGAAACACGTCTATCCGGCAAGTAGGAATTGCGGGTTCGAGTCCCGGCGGTTGATTGAAATATGGGAAAAAAGAGTTGTAAATACAAAAATACAGAACTATTTTAATATTTTAACCATGGAATATTTAAATAAATTACTAAGGAAACACTGAAATCACTAATAATTAATAATAATAATAATAATGATTGATTGAATATCACAGACACGTGCTGCCTCACTAAATACTTGCACAAAGGAAATAAATTAATTTTTATACGACAACACTTTATTTTTCAAATAATTGCAATTATGTTGTTGTCAAACGAAACAATTCCAATTAATTATTTTTAACAACAAAAACTTATTGTACGCATAAAAAACTTTAACGCTAGCATTGATATGGTAGCGTTATTAGTGCGGCTTTTGTTTGTTTACAATTATTTAAGTTTGTGGCATTAATTAAGATTGAATGTTAGCGTTAATAAGCCGATTAATTGATGGATTAAGAGTTAATTAATATTTGACAGGTTCTTTGATAAATCCAACCCAAAAAAAATAATCAGGTTTTTGAGTTGACCACCAATTTTGAAATGGAAAGTAAAATCACCACCTTTTAAAACATAACTAGTGGTCAATATAGACAATGTTTTTCCTATAAAGTCGCTTATTTATCAAACAAATCAACAATATATGATTAATTAAAGTAATTTCATAGTAATTTCCTGGAAATAGCGCTAACTTGATTTTTTTTGTTGTTGTTTATTGTAATAACCTTGAGAAATGGAAAGAAAAAAAGCAAGGCTATCTTGGATTTTTCCAAAAGAAAAACGGAAAATTCGTTAAAATTGATAAGAAAACGAAATAAGCCCTTCTCAAATTTTTGGTATCATTTTTTTTTGGATTTTCAACACAAGTTTTCTTTAATATGAATTTTACATGAGATTATCTTTGAAACAACACAAAAACACACTTCTTGCACAATATGGACGAATTATTTAAGCCGTCACTTTTCTTTATCGGAAAATTGTGGAAAATTCCGAAAAACCAACTACTCTACACCACAGTTCGACGGTTTATTATAAACTGTTGGATAGTTTAACTGTACACTGTTGGTTTATATATGTGTTTGCGTAAGTGTGTGTGTGTGTGTTAAATTATAATGAAATTTTTCTAAATGACTACTATGTTGTTGTTGTTATTATTATTATTATTAATTAATTAATTAATCTAAAAATAGTTTGTACTTTTGACGCTACAGGTAGGTATCTATATGAAAATCATTCTAAAAATAATCGAAAATTACAGGTGTTTGTTTGTTTGTTAACAATTTCCTGTTTGATAATTTTAGTGTCTGTTGTTAACTGCAGTAAAATAATACTTTAACAAAACCAATTTCAATGCCAGAAATAATTATTGTATTTTCAGTAGACGGCAAGGTGCCACATATTACAAAAAACATCAATTAAGTAGGTATATTTTTAAAACTTTTTTCTTTGGTTTTGTTTTAAATAAAAATTTAAATTCTCTTATCACAATTTCCGGATTGTTATCGAATACATAACACAATTGTTTAATTTAGGTTGAATACTGATTAAGATATGTAAGAAATTTCGATCACCCGTTATATAAAGGGGGGTATACACAAGGCGCGCAAAACGGCACCCAACTAAAGCGGACAGCGCGAGATAACCTGATGCGCTATACGGACGATGGCGAATAACGCAATGTTGTGCAACTTCAAACACACACCAATCCGTCTAATGCTACTAATCTCATTATTTATAGTTTCTACTGTTGTAGCATAAACAAACAAGGCTGGACCCCCTGTAAAATTCTTACACAGGCCCCAATAAATGATATTTAATTATAAAAGAAAAACAGCGTTAGGGGTCATTCTTGGTTCCAGAATACTCCGCGTCTCGGTGATTTGTACCAACTGTACTTGCCTCTTGTCGGGCCTATAAGCACAACATTTCGGTTTTGTGCATTCTCATACGACGACGAACTGAATATTTTGTACAGCGCAGTTCTACGCGTCCAGTATGAACTCTCCTTAACAACGGATAATGAATGTTAATGCTGGACGAAATAGATCGAGTGAATTATTTGTTTGAATAATTAAAAGCGACACCATAACATATGTCAAGAGATATCTACCACATTCTTTTGTTTTGATTGAATATTAAGAAGTCTAGTTAATTTTAACAAACAACTAAAACGACATCTGATCCTGTACACCTATAGGTGCATTTAAATATTATTTTTCAAATAAAATTAATTGTTTATTATTAATAAATGTTGTAATTATTAGATATAGAAACGACTCAAATTATTCTACATCTTTGTCCGACTACAAGTAAAGTCACGTCTCCAGATCTAACGAACGAATGCGAACCAACGAGAATGAATGCAAACGAATGCGAACAAATCCACGAATGCGAACGATTGAGAATGTCATGCGCAAACAGAAGTGTGTGTTCCACTAGTGCCACTAGCTTTTAGTTCCTATTTCCCGCCCACACTAAGAAAACACGAACGAATTTTTTCTTTAAAGAACCGACAACCAGCGGATCGCTGTTTTTCACGTTCGTTTGCATTCGTTCGCGTTTGTCTTGCCGTCCACACTATGTTTACATTTGTTCGCATTCGTTCGTTAGATGTGAACGCGGCTTGAAAGTTGTGGGTTCGCATCGTACTGGTCGAGTTTATCTAGTATGAATACAGACTGGAGATAAGTAGATTCATTCCAATTGTGTAAGTGGCAACACGGCTGTCCGGCAAATGGAAGTACCAGGTTCGAGTCGTGGCAGTGAAGGCGGACTTTTTCTGTCTATAAAGAGTATAAAGCGACTTATTTATAAATTGCTCAACTTCAACACCTAATCCCACAAGTACCTACTCTATTTCCGTTTAATTAACGAATTTAAAAAAAAAAATTACGCCACATTTTACCAATGAGCAAATCAAAAGCAATTCAAAGTGTTTAATCAAGCAAAAATTGAGTAAATCGGGGATTACTCAAGTTTAACTGAAAAATTAACTTACAAAGCTACATTTAGTAAAATTACCCAAAAACTCCTGTAATGATCAGTACAATAAGAGTTATATTTAGTAAAATTACCCATCAACCCTTTACTTATGAGATGACCTATTGGCGGTTATTTTAAACACAATCTTCCCAAATTTTACACAAAATAAAATCAAACAAAACTACAAACATGTAAGTTGTTCAATTTGTGAAAGATTATTCTTCCAGTGGAATTAACAGCCTCAACGCACTAGGCGGCCAGGTCGCGGCGGCCATGTTTTTGGCGCGGCCAATTCTGCGGCCAAAGTTGCGGCCAGACAAATAATATATGTTCAATACGAGACAGACGCATCCAGACTAATTAAAAACTATAGATTCAACTTCATATGGTCCACCCTCACCATCCCTTACATTAACTGTACAACACAAGTTGTACAGAATTATTTTCAAGATAAAATTTGGATAAAAACCGTGCTGGCCGCCGCGTGTGCTGTCGCGGTGAATTCTGTGGCCGCCGCGACCAGCTGGCCGCGGCCGCCAAGTGCGTTGGGCTTACATCTTTTCAATGTAAAATTAGTGATCTCGTTGGCCGCCGCGACCTGGCCGCCTTGTGCGTTGGGGCTCTAATTCTCTTTCATATCGAAATATTGTTTGTTCCTTTTATTGTGGATTTGTTTATTTATCCGTACATAACAAGTAGAGATGATATTCTATAAGTATTATAAAAGTGGCTTTCTACAATATTCAATCAATTGATTGACTGTATCTGTTGAGATATTTTGTGTTTATAGTAGCTTTGATGATAAAATAAAATAAATTGTTTTTCATTTATAAGTTAACATCAGTAATCACAACAACAAAAAACACAAGATAAACGAGTTTATAGTAAAAACTTGAATGGATCTATTTATTTGCAATTTCAACAAGCATCTCCACTTTATACTGTATATACAGTACCGGATTTATAACCATTACCACCGACGGCTAATCCTTAAATACCGCCATTGTCGTCTTGAAACAAATTTATTTAATATTATGCGATATTTTTCTACTGGCAACGAAATACCGCCGATAAAAACTTAGCACCGGGAGCTAAGGTCTTCAGCGCTTAGATCCGGTCCTGACAAACAAATTCCATTGACTCAAAAACAACAAATTACAAAACATCAGCAATATACACGTCAACATTCCAATATTGGTATGTTATAGCCTGGACATAATGTCTTTTTTTGGAATTTGGATCATAACCAAAAAAACAAAAAAACAAAAAAAAATTGCACACAAAGTATTATTATTGGAGTTGAAAGACTACCACTTATTTGTTATCGTTTTTTGTATAATTTGTAATTGTGTTGGACAATAATTTATCAACCAGTTTTCGTAATTGCTAAATTTAGTACTGTTTTTTTTTTTTGTCAAAAACGACAAAAAAAACACATTTATTACAAAATTTTGTGTGTATAAAACCTGTCTAATTAAAACACTAAAATTCTTCAATGTTGTTGTTTAATAAAAATATAATCCAGTTGAAATCTGAAATAATGATGGATTGATAAGGTGGACAGACAATGTTGCTATTAAATGACAAAATTTTGATAAATCGTTTATGATAAAAATCATGACATTAAACTAAAGACAAGTTAACATAAATCATCGAAAACAAACACAAACAAATTCTCTATTCAATTTTTACGCTTCTTTAGCAAACCGTATGCGATTTTAGCCATTTCCAGATCTGCTATAAGGGCACTTCTACTATCAAACAATCATCCTAACGAATTTCATGACCTAATCCCGTTCGATTAAGCAATTGCTAGATAAGATTTTCGCTTTTGGATCAATGGCGCCTTTGGATTTAATCCAGTTAGCCCATAGGGTTAACGATAGCCTCATTGTTAGAAATTGTTTGATTTAATCGAGCCAAATTATTCTAGTCTTGATGATATGTAATTTTGATTAGTAATTTAATAATTCATAATTTTCTAATAAACTGTTTGTTGATTGGTTGCACCAATAACCAATATCAAACAAATATATACTTGTTGTCCTTAAATAATTAAATTTTTGTTAAAAGCCATGGCCTCTTTTGTGTCATCCAATATTATGTCGACTGCATTTTAATTTTAAAAATCGTATGCCGTTGTTTTTATTATTATCATTAATATTATTATTATTTAAACATTACAAATAGACAGTAATACCACCACTACTACTACTACTAGTACTGCAACTATTCTTGAATTGTCCATCCAATAAACATTCTCTCTACAATATTCTACCAGTTAGGTACTTGTTGTTGTAAATGTTGTAATAATCTTGTTTTATAAATAATAATAATAATAATGGGAGAGATAAAAATATAATGGCGTACATTTTATAAACAAATAATTACATGGGATTATGAAGGATGCAAAATTATTTAATTTTTGTCAGTTAGAACGTGATCAAAATTTATTTATTATTAATAGAGAAAATTAGAAAAATTAATTTAGAAAAAATTGTTATTTTTGAAGAAGAGAAAAAAAAACATATATTTTTATATCAAGGCTATACGTGACGTTTTTAATTCATAAAATTAACACTGAACTATTAAACTTGACCATCTCTCTGCCTATGTGTGTGTGTTTGTGTATATAATTTATTTATTTGTTTATTAGAAAATAGCGGAAAATTCGTCTAAATTTAAACAATAAAAAAACAGAAAGGAAAAACTACATCTTGCTATATAGTAGAACGCATTTGAATTGGACCAGCTTGACTTGAAAGCCTCGTGTAGACTATTCAAGTTACTTGAATGCAAATAACTTGAAACTACTTGACTTGAACTATTCGTTCAAGTTTGGTTCAAGTTTCAAGTGAAGTAGAGCTACTTTCAACTTTTTACTTGAATGTCAACTTGAAATGTGTGAACTGTTTCCTTTCAAGTGAATCAAAGGCAACCATGTGAATATGACAAATAAATTCATGTTCGATACTGAAAAAAAAACAGCTTAATCGATGACATTTCATTTGTTTACTTGATTCAATTTACTTGTTAATGTGTGAACACCAACTTGAATGCCAGTTAGGTACTTGAAATCAAGCGACAGTTCACACATTTCAAGTTGACATTCAATAAGTCTGTTCAAGTCAAGCAAAAAGGAGCTCTACTTCACTTGAAACTTGAAACAAACTTGAACGAATATTTCAAGTCAAGTAAAAATTAGGTTCACACTTGTCAAGTGGCTTCAAGTGACTTGAAATCAAGCGAATTGAAAAGTCTGAACGAGGCGTAAGGCACTAAATTGGCAATTGAGGTGGGGCCGTACATGCGCACATTACAAAATTTCCAACTCGCTAAAAATGTTGCTCGCAAATATCCGGTAGATCCAACGGAAAATCGTCAATACACACAGCGAATTTGGTCGCAGCGTCTAGCGATTGGAGTCGCTCCATGTAATCGACCCTTAAAGAGTAGGGAAAAGTACATGAAACTTAAAACACAGACCGGTAGCTCTAAGTGTTTATCTAATTTCAATTTATAATATGAAACTCCTAAGAGTATTTGGTTTAATGTTCATATTTGAAAAACCAACACTGTATATTTTCGTGATTTATATTTAAATTATCCAATTTAAGAATGAAGGTATAACGA
Organism: Lydus trimaculatus; assembly: GCA_037414755.1. Lineage (NCBI taxonomy): Eukaryota > Metazoa > Arthropoda > Insecta > Coleoptera > Meloidae > Lydus > Lydus trimaculatus. The sequence goes on along the minus strand of JAZBGY010000811.1, from coordinate 18,392 downwards.
CAGATAAGATTAATTAAAGAATAAAACAACTAATGGAGATACAGATGAACATTAACTAAATTAATTTTAGCACCATATGCAACAATCAGCGATTTACGTTTTGAGAGACAATTTGATTACAGTTCATCTTACAAAATGTAATTAAGCGTATAGCGTGTCTTCATATTTGACGTCCTCAGGCATAAATCCGAAATACGCGCGCCTCTTATAATGTTACGTGTCTAGGGAAATAGGAATCTTAGTGTGTCGTATTTGCGAGATTTGCGCCATTTAGGCTTAAAGAGGCTGATCGTTTTTTAACCCAATATATTAAGGGCAGCCTGAGGTGGTGTCCTTCAACATATGTGTGTGTTACTTCACAATAAATAATTTTGGGGTGCCTAATGACTTTGCCCAAGGCTATGGTACGTCTGTGTTTTAATGATATCTTTTACCAAAACAAAAAAAAAGGAGATCATGGTTAAAAATTCACCAATTATTTCTTCCGTGGATTTGCAATTAAATTACCGCATTTAAAGATGAAGGTGAAACGTATATTTAAGAAATTTGTAATGTACGCTACAAGTATAGACAAACGGTCAATATAGAAAACTGTTTTTTAATAGAAAAGTGGGCGTCAATTTTACTTCCTTTCCATAATATTTGCATCAAAACCATAACATCCGGTGGTTGTTATAATAAATTAACATCACTATGAACGTATGACTTTGATTAAACCAATAATATCGAATATACAGACTAGGCGTTTCTAATACGAACATTGAGAAACATTATACCACCACCTATTATTAGAGATTGCGCATAAGTTCGAATTCGATCTTTGTCTAATACATTTGCTAACTGATGTTTCGTCATGATCATGACAAAGATAGCAACCCCTAAGAGTGTGTGATGCTGTTAGTTTTTCATATGTTCGTATTAGAAACGCCAAATCTGTATATGTATCAAGTAAAGACAGATGTTTTATGATTTCATTGCCTATTTTGATCGAAATTATTAAATCACCCACATTTCTACATGATGGAAAAGAGATCATGGTTAAAATTTGCCAATTATTATTATTATTTTTTGTTTTAAGTGTGTGTTCTTAATATAATTTGCAATTAAATTATAGTTGATTTCACATAAATTTTAAATAATAATCAATAAATAATACTTTCTAATATAAAAAAAAACACTATAAATAATTAGGGTGGTTCTTTTGGCCTAGATTTCTACACTAATAAAAACACGAATTTTACAACAGAGAGAGAGAGATCGAAATGAGAAAAAAATCAAGGCTACTTTTTGGCGAATTTTCTTTTATTTTATTCCAAATCCTCCTTTAATAACAACAATTTTAAACATAATTTTTGTATCTAAAAATAGTTTTTATCTTTATTAGCTTCAATCAACTATTATTAATAAGATATGTGTATTATTGTACAGTTATTAACAGTGTCGGACTGGTAGGATTCTAGCCCACCGGGCAAATTATGTCTGAGCTCCACTTATAAATTGAAGAAATTTGCATTCGTACTTTCTGTTTCAAGAAAAACTATGTAATTTTGTTGGCCCAGTTGCCCAGTCCGATACTGATTATCAACAAAAAGTTGATGAAGTAACAGCATAAAATTGTAAAATTACCGTCAACTACATCTACACATTAATAATAATAATAATGATAATAAATAATTACTTTCATTATCATTTTATTGTACTATTTTCGTTTTTTTGTTAATTAAAGTTTTATTTTTAAACACACACACACATACATTAAATTGTTTAGATAAGAGACAATAATATGAATAATTGTGTCAAATATTTCTGGTCTAAAGAGAGGATATGGTCAATTATCCTACCCACGTATGTATATTTTTTTTTTAAACGAAGTGTCTAAATTGGAATGACATCTAGATAATCGTAAGATTATTACAAATTCTTCAAATTAATCTTAAAAATTGAGTCAAGTCGAATTCGTTTCATTATAATTTACTTTTATGATAATATATAGAGCGTTTCATCAAACACTACAGCTTATTCCAAAAAAAAATAACACTATTTAGCTAAAATGAATAAATCCACAAAGTCAGCATCATACACGATATATCGAGAAAAGCGTTTCTAAAATAAAAAAAAAAAACGGTCAATATCTCTTAGAACCTATTCGTAAATGAGCAAAGAACCATTACAACTGAAACTCCAAAATGTTTAGATTATGAAAATAATTTTACGTTTTCGAAAATCATCATTTTCATTAGGAAAAAAAATCCGATACGTTTCAATGTTTCGTATTTCAATCAATTTTAGTTTCATCTACTTTAAGAGGTCAGTTACACTGCTTATTTGCCTTAACATTCATTCATTGTCAGATGTGTTGACATATGCATCAATTCATTTAAAAGACGTATTTTTCTTATTTATTATTGTTTTTTTTTTCAAGTACCTGGGCGATGTTTCCATTAAACAATCGCCATTACTAGTTTATTCAAACTGAATTAGTCCATACGTCAACAAATCTCTGTTTAATCACGTATAATTTGAAACAGGCATTGACCAATTTATAAATAGCGTTACAAAAAATTTCCAATCTTCGACTTTTTAAAAAAAAATGAAAATGACAATTTTTGAAAACGTAAAAAATATTGTCATAATCTACAAATTCAACTGTTGTGGTTCTTTGCTTATTTTTGTATAGGTTCTGAGAAATATAAAGCCCAATTTACAATCAAGTTATTTTTGGACTGAGTACTCTTTTTGTTTCGTTTCTCTAAAAACTACGGAAACTGTAGCTTCAAATGACTAATCCTGTATAATTAGATAAAAGTAGTTTGCAAATTACACACTATAATAAATTTGATTTAATTACATTATTTGCATTAACGATTCCGGTCTTGTTATAATAAAGTGAACATGGCCAATAAATAAGGAAACTTTCAAATTAATTCATTTATAAAATACATACATACATGTTGGCAGCACAACAGGTAATTCTATTTATTTAATCATATTGAAGATTAATTGTGTTAATTTCCTTTTACAACAAATACAATAAATATATGTTGAATATAAACAATTTTTTTTTTTTCGTAAAAATCCTTATAAAACTCATTAATGAAGAACCAACAAGAAGATGATAAACTGGTTCTTCTTATTGTAAAATTTGGTGGATAATCAATCAAGGTGATTTGGTAGTTTGATGATCATGATGATAGGGCACGATATAAATGTATACAGACAGTAGAAAGAAATTGAAAAATCGCTACTTATAAATTGGCGGTATTCACTACAAATCACTATCTGTATCTCCATGTCTTATATCATATACTCTACCGCGATCCTTGTCTAATTTATTCAAAAAATCATGTTTCTACACTCACACTATGGTAAGAGTGTATTTGGCCATCTCTCTATACAGTATGCGGCATCAAAATAGGTACATAGGAGAGTACACCGACACTACCCACTCTCATATCTTCCATACGAGTTAAAATGATATAGAGAGAAACTAGTTAGCTAGAAGAATCTCGATTATTGACGCCACCTACCCCTAGTTTTGTTCTAATATATCATCCCTCTTTCATACAAGACCAATATTTTGTAACGGATGATAAACATTTGCTATCTTTGTCAGAAGCAATCAACAACATTTCTAGGGAACTGTATCAGACAAAGATCGATACTAGGGGTGGCGGCGACCAACTTCTTCTGATGCTCTTCCCGATGCACCTATTTTGTTGCAACAAATACGATATAGAGATCGAGATGAAGACACTTTTTGTTATAGAATTTTTGCTAAAAACAAATTGCAAGTTTGCATGTTTAACTTCACTTCAAACATTGGTTTGTATGTATGTATGTATGTGTGTATGCATACAATTTGAAACATTAGAAATCATGTTCGTTTCTATTTTGACAAATTGCCAACAATTAATCATCACCATTGTTGAATATTAATTAACACTTTCAACATTAAGATAAATAGTTTGCACCTATCATTGAAATATGTTAATATTGTTTTTTCTTATCAAATCATTACGAATTGAATAAATCATAACAACATTCATTAACA